>OZ012689.1:1791255-1824380 GCA_963942565.1 Maea johnstoni | reverse complement strand
CAGGTGTGGTAAAGGCCTTAGATTACACAAACAAACATACTATAAAATTCCTAATCTGATGTGAAACAACAATGCTGGGCCGTTCATAAGTAAAATTGACATAGGCTCATTGAGACCAATGGCGGTTTTGAGACAGATGTGTTATGAGTGAGGTGTTACTACATACGGGCACCGACACTTGACTTGCAATAACAGTAATGGTTCAAACAAGTGGGTTTTTAAGCGTCCGGTGTGTGCGTGACACTCTGGGAGATGGCTTCCCCCCTCCCGGTATGACGGCTGCAGTGCTATATTAACGGATGTGCTACTATAGGCAAGTTATGGCCACAGCCGTCTATATTTTACGAGGCGGACGGTTGTGGGAAAGTGCAATAAGGTCTATAAATGCCGTGATAGAGCAATAATAGGTTGTTTATTAGTAGTGTAGGCCTGGCTTATGTAACATCAATAGCTGGGATGATTGGGCTGCTGCTGCTGCGGCCGCTAGCGGGAGCCACTGTGCCGAGGCATAACTCAGAGCGGCGAGATCTAGGAGCCAGAGTTAGGTGAGGAGGAGAAGAGTGGTGTAGCATCTCAAGGAAAGCCTGCTGTAGTGCACACCTGTGCTGTGAGGGGGCAGTCACGCGCATGATGGACAACCGTACTTTCCTACACTGCCCTCTGCCTGAATAGAAATTCTGCATGCACAGATTCTCATGACCTTCTCTAGTCCATAGTTAATATGGACATCGCATGGCTTCTACAGATACAAGACAGTTGCTCTGGAAAGTAACTATCATGATCCTAATAACCATAGATAAGGAAGTTATACAGTAAGAATGCAAATAGCATCTTATATATATATATATATATATATATATATATATATATATATATATATATATATATATATATATATATATATATATATATATATATATATATATATATATATATATGAATATATCTGTGTGTGTACGCATTTCTTAGTTGTGAAGATGTTTTTTTACAAATATCATTTTTGTTTTCAGTTTGATAAGAATTACATTTAGGTTAGGGTAATATCAGCTCAAAACACGCTCAAATAAAAGGTCGGTTTATATGGAACGAGTTTACAAATCAGAATTACATGGTTGTGTGTGTGTAGGTACGCATATTGATACATACATACATCTATTAATAAACCATTAAATACCTAGCTATTTTCGATAATAGCGAGTACAACATTGATATTGAATTATTGAATGCCTCTTCGAAGAAATGTATTCTATGCAATCAATATGGAATGAGTATGTCGATGCTTATCCACATGACCCAGAACACTACATAATCGGCGCATATCTGAGTGAGATAGAGTAATAAAAATGAAATAACTGGTAGTAAACTAATGCACCTACTATCGCCTGGTAAGTAGGCTGGGGAAAGCAACACGTTTGCGCAGAGTCGTCATCAAACGGGAAACATTGTAATGTCCAACACCTTGACGTCGCGCAGAGACATCATCAAACGGGAAATATTGTAATGCCCAACACCTTAACGTCCTCGTCACGATTGCTTATTGAATTTGCCCAACTTTAGTTCTGATTCAATTATACGGGGATCAATTTTTGCACAAAAGCGAGAATGATGAGTTAATCCGGCACTGCAGGTGTCGACTTATCAGATCCTGAACAGTGCGTCCCCTCGTTCCTCTTCATTTGCCTTGACAGGCAGCGCTCTAACATTTGATTCCAGCAGATGGAGTGCCTGCAATTGACAGGGTCAGGAGGTCCATCTTGTCAACATCTACAGTTGTATTATTGGTGTGTAGTTTCCGGGGAGGGGGGTTTGCGTGGTCAGAGTTGACTGGGCAGATGGCTGGGGAGGGACAGGGGTCGAGCTGTGTGCGGTAGGCTTGCGTGCGGGGATCCACGGGTCTTGGAGGAGCCGACGTTTGGAGCAATAGTAGCTTAATTAACTCTGTCGCTTGACTACAAGTGGCAGAGGCACGTGCTGCTCTGCGAGTTAGCACCAGGAAACACAGCTCCTGCTTAGCCCAGGGTTTCATCACCTACTAATTAACACCACCACTCGCTATCATGCTGATGGTCAGTGACAGCGGGAAACAATTTATTTTTAATTTCTACTAAACGCGTTTTTTATTTTTTATTTCTTAATAAAACACAAAGAACAAGCACATTCAGATACATATAACATATACTAATGTCAATTTGTGTATAACTTTGGAAGATTAGGGTTAATTTAAAACTACAAAACTACTATAACATACTTTACGTCAACATTAGATAAGATCTCCATTAATACCCTAAAATGGAAATTAAGTCTGACCATTTTGGTTCAAATATTAGAAGTTTCCCCCCAATTTCCGCAGAGTACTGTTCATATTGTAACTCCACTGATAGTTCATATTTAATTTTTGGGATATTAGTCACCTTACCGTTCGGTATGTTTTTATATATTTTCATTTTGGTCAAAGATATCACAGTTTCAATTCCTTTAAATAGTGTAAGCATTGACAGTATAGTGTAAACTGATTACAGAGTATGGCTACTTTAATAACTATTGGTTATTAGTAATAAAGTTGCATCATGATGTTAAGTTGTAAAATAACATCATGTGTATAACAAATGCCCAAGTTAGTTATATGCATACTTTATGTTCTATGAAAAGTACATAACTGTTCCATGTATAACCTAGCTCTATTGTAAGAACATCAAATATACATACATTAAATACATTAGCGTTCTTATAGGCAGTATCAAATAAATTTTCTGGATCTGAAATGTTGATCTTATTCTTTGATACAATTACCTAACCAGGACCTTACCGGGCTACAACTTTACTATAATGACTCCTCTATATATGTAGCGTACATACGATCTACATGTAACGTATATAGATACGTGATGATAAATATAGAAAAATATGTATTTAAAAAAATAAATGACGTAAGGTTGTCATTCCTTGCAGGTGTGTTTATCCACTCTTCTTCAAATATATTCAAAATATTACTATATTTTTGAGTAATAGTCAACGAGGACAGAGTATGCGTACGCTCAAGGTACCTATGAGTGAATACCAAGCGTCTAAATGCTGTCAATGTGGGAGATATCTCGGAGAAAACGTGAATGAGAATGTATCTATCCAGTAACAAACGATGATTGAAAACTATACACGATGTAAACCACCGACTAGGCCCGAGGCACTGTTTTAGTTTCCATGTGCCTCTGGCGGCAGTCCAATCAATGATGGTATGCAACACATAGACCTGATATTGCGCCGTGCGTTAGACCGCCTTGGCATTGAGGCACCCTTGATATAATGAGAGGAAAGTCATATACGCATTGCCTTGCACTTGTGGAGTACACTAATCGATTTCATCAAAGCTCTTTACGACTACAGCAGTGAGAGGAACCACTCGTCTTAACACTGCTGGATTGATGTACAAAAGAAAAAAGGTATTCACTGCCTAGACCACATCTAACGGTCATGGAGTCTGCCCTATTGTTGGACGTTTGAATTATGCAAAATATTTGTTAAATTTACACACTATGATTTGCATCAACCAAGTATCCAAGCAATGTGTTCCCGTTGGATTAAATTTTCTTTTAAGGGTTAAACAATTTTTAAATTGTGCAAATTAGGGCCACATGATTCATCACAGCAAGGCTTAGTTGTTCATGGTTCAGAAGTACCCGGAAGGTCACGAACAATTATTGCTTGAAAGTAAGATTATAATCATGGTATGAACAACTATGCCTTGAAATATTAGATCATGAAGTCTGCTACAGAATTAAAATGGCTATCATCACTTCGTGTAGAGTGGATAGACCCTTTGTGTGAGTTACCTTTTGCTGTCTGTAACGTTATTTCTGATGCATTGTTTATCCGTAAATTATTTTGTATTTGTAATTGCAAATCATTGGATGTGGCCAATAAACAATACAATACAATACATAGACAAATTGATATTCATTCGGTTGATATTGATGTAGATAGACTCGGTGACACTCTATATTATTGCACTTCTGTCCGATGTCCCGCAGAATCTTGCGGTACTATCGCATCAATCCAAGCACGTAAGTAAATAAAGGCAACACGGATTAAGAATAGGAGCGCACTTTGTCGCACCGTATTGCGGCATTCAGGCGAGAAGCATTTCCTTCTCACGAGGCGCTCAGCCGTATAACCAAACTGTGGAGCACAGCGTAACGCTTCTAGAGCGGAAAGGGATCTAATTGTCAATAAACCACCTAGTAACCGTATTAGGTGTAGAAATGAAATTGGCCCGTTTCCATCTCTCGACTCTCCAGCTGTGTTGCGCCTGTAGACATATGGCCACTGCCACTACTGCTGCTGCTGCTGCTGTGTGTTCAATCTCAGCCCCTCTCTGGACTACTGGCCGCCGTCTCCTGTCCGAGTAGTGAACACTGCAGACATTTGTAAGGAAATCAATACAGGTTCAGCTATGTGCCAAAACCCTGCGCTCATAGTCATCAAACATGCCAGTCACCCAAACAATAAGTAGCTATAATTGCGGATGGGTTCGTGATCTATAAACCGACCAAGCTGGCTGCTGCTGACCCTCCCTCCCTCCCGCCCCATCTGGTCTTATCCCGTCCCTGGGCTTCCCCCGCCCGCCGTGCAGGCCCGACGACGGCCGCCGCCTGACCATGGCGTCCCGCGTGAACAAACATTGGAACAACGTTTTGGCCGGTTTGGAGGCTCCCGTGTTTGTCATCCACAGCCAAAACAAAGCTAGCTGTTTCTCATTAACTAAGCTCCTATCTACAGTTAAACCAGGTCCCTTGATTGGAAACAGCTTTTTAGCATATCTTTAAAACAAAGTAAGGCCACTCCAATTTATTTACTTGTCTTACGAGCTCAGGAGGCAGGAAATGAGCCATTTTGGAATATTATTTTTTTTAGAGTCTGCCAACTAGGACTGGTAGCAATATGTTTCTACCAGCCTATTCTCAACTAAATTAAATCAATCAATCATTTAATCCCTGTTACCTGAAGGGTGGAAGATATACATCCTCAAGTCTCAGGCTCTTCTACAGCAATGATAGCTTCCAATAGTTGATTGAATCACCCCTACAAAGAATATACTTATAACTTGCAATTTTCTTCTTTCTTTTTTTTTGGAGTCTGACAGAAAAGTTCAAAACCACTTTCGTCCGTAAGAAACCAAAGGTGACTTTGTTTCTATTGTTTTGGTGTCTGACAGGATTTTTTTTCCAAAAAAAGCTCGTAAGACAAGTAATTAAATTGGAGTGGCCTAAAGTAAAGAATACATGTCTTTATCAATGAATAGGCATAGGTATATGTCCGGATAGAAAAGAGGGACAATAGTAGGTTCATGTTAGGGACGTATGCGTTTCCAGTTGTGGGTTTCTAGGTAAATAATATGCAGAAATGTGTGAAATATTAAGGAAGAAAGGTAAATGGTTATTTTCTAGGAATCTTATTCGAAAGTGACTAAATAGCAGTAATGGAGCAGCACCAGGATCACAGCTAACTCTGGGACGCGCTGGGGACAGGGCTAGTAGTACGTGAACCACTAGGTCAGTAGGTGAAGTCAATTTGGTTAAAAGGATGGCAATTGGGGTAGCATCTACTTCCCCATCGTAGTTGGGCAATGGATAATTATATTTCAAGAATGAATAGGAGAAAAAATAGCAAATTACCATCGAGAAATATATGTGAAAAACTGGATTGTTTCTAGATAATTGACCATGAACACACTGTTAAATGACTAAGGGCAATATGATTATGAGTGTTATGGTTAGGGAAACGGTGAGATTATTCAATTCCGACCTAATTTGACCATACTAATGTAATTAGGACGATTAAACAGGCCTTGTAGGTCGGATTATGAAGGGGTTTATCGAATTCTTAGCATTGGAAAGTGTGATGAGAATCACACTTAAGGCATTCACGTACATCATCATATTCTATATTAAGTTACTGTTTTGAGAATATAAAACGGCCTTCTTGTTTATAATGATATTTGGTATACCGACCAATAATGGCTCTAATAGTACTTAATAGGTAGTAAGTCATACGTTTTCACAAGAAAATCTCATCTAAAGTCTACATGAAAGGGTCATTAAAATATAGATTTGACCAAGCTACAGTACTGATATTTGATTCCTGCACTAGATGCGTGGAGAGCGCGGGTATAATACACGACCGCACACCCGATTGCCACCTCGTTTCCTGGGCATGAATGCAACCACAAGTTCATGACCTCGCAACTGAACGTATTTTGTTGACATGTTATTTATTGGATGTTCCTTACAATCAGGCACTGCTAGACGCCCGGTCGACTGGTGCAGGAATTAAATGTCTGTACTGTATTTATACATACATGTAGTAACTATGATCACACCAATGAATCTGATATAGGGCCTTCTTTATTAGTGAGGGGCTATATAATCTAGCCCTCGTATTCTATACGTATTTTCTTGTATGTATGTGTTACGCGTTGTACTGTATTTTATGGCACGAGTGCCGTACCAGTGACGCAACATCCGCGTTTCATTAATGGGGAATGTTTATAATAGAATGCAACTATATATAAGCCACCATCTCCAGTTGCTATGGCGTATTGAAGTTTCACACATAAGCATATTTTGACTAATAAAATGATACATTTTCAAAGAATATATCCGAAAATGTCTTGCCTTACTTTAAGATATCCAATTCAAATCCACGTTAATGAATAGGTCTTACATCTTAATGACACAATGCAATTGATTCCGAATGCATCTATACCCTTGGGATAATTTATGACATCATCTCATCCTTACATTACGATAACATTCTACATCCCATGTCTTCATATGTAATAAACCTTACTCAACCTTGTGCGACACATACCATTGCATATATTGATATACTTCTAAAGACTACTGTTATGTAATAAACAAAATTACACAATCTGCTAGCAATAGCCACAAGTCCGACATAATAACTAAACGGACAGTAAAATTGAATTTTACCAAAAATATTCACAATATAAAAGGCCGCACGGCATGTACATAATTGGATCCAAACAGCTTTTGATTCCGCCCACATGTGATATACAATTCTAAAATCATATGGACATATAGATTAATTGTTATATAATAATCGGCCAAATCATAGCTTGCAGTGCCTTTAAAAGCTAGGACTTATTACAGTTTACTTGAGGTGTTTTATTAGATTTTCTCTAGCAATAACCACTTGTCAAATTTTAACCTCAGCATGGCAGAGAAATTGACGATCAACGAATTCCGTAATGCCATATTATATATGTACTAGATCTAGTACATTGCATTCCAGCGAGGAATATCCCAGTAGCCCCAGGGTAACATGTGAATAGCTACCCTTGATGTGGTCGCTATTCTGAGTATCTGCGCGCGCACATTTGTGCCAATCCCTCACATCAATTTCCGCCTACTCTGCGAGCCTTATAGACGTGCTTCAATCTCCAAAAGTATCGCTAAGAACATGCGAGATGGATCATGAGCTCATCCATCCAAACTTCACGACGGATACTAACAATTATCCCCCCTTCACGTAACAATACAGGTGCATAGCTAATTCGCACCAACTATCGTGTTTTTAGCTTTTTTCTCAGTGAAAAAGGCTTACCTTCTTTTGTCCCCCATAAAATACTCTGTATTTAAATCTGGATCTAATGGAATAATATATGTCATTATTGGGAAAGCACCATTTTCCTATTCCTCGACAAAACAGAATTAAATGCTTCTGGGTACTCACATCCCTTTGACACTTAGAAGCAACCTGATAAATAATGAACATACCTTGTCTACGTCTGAATTTACCACACTCAGTCTTGATAAATCAGGCATATGCCACTACTATGGACTCTCAGCATTTGATCTGGGGACTTAAGTAGTTATTTGATGGCCGGCTAGTTATTGGCGTTGCAGAAGTAATTGTAGTAGAACTGAATGAAATTGCTTTGGAAGTATCGAGCGGCGGTTGTACCTGTTTTGTGTTGATTGGGCTTGGGAATTGTGCGTGATCGATCGCCTGAAAAGACGGAGGCAGCACGAAACACTCGAGTAGAGACTGAATCTAAAGCTGCAAGTCCTACTACATGCGCCTAGCTGCCAATTAACGCCTACTGCTGGAGAGAGAGAGAGAGAGAGAGAGAGAGAGAGAGAGAGAGAGAGAGAGAGAGAGAGAGAGAGAGAGGGGGGGATTGAAGGGGGTGGGCGAATGTGTATTGGAGAGATGTATCTATTTTCAAGAGGGAGAGTTTTATACGAGAGAGAGGTCTGTAAGAGAAAGTATGATTTTGATTTGTACGAGAGAGGGCGAGAGAAAGAGCATGACTACTGGCTGTGCTGTGTGTGATAGAGAGGTGATTGGAGTGCGTGCCTGATTGAGATTGCATACACATATTGTGAGATAAACACTTTATACTCACTATATGATCTGATATTTTCTCAGGAAACATTTATACACTACTCATAACACTAGACTTCCGGGGCCCATTGATCTGCATCAATATATACCATAAATCTTGATATAGAGACAAGGAGAACACATTCCTAAGGTTCAGACCGTTATCAAAGATATGTTTCCATAGTTGATGAACTGTCTAGTTTTTAAAATGGTTCATAGCTCAAGAAAGAGGCTGTGGTTTCAGTAGGTATTTGGCAGCCCTTCTGTCTAGTGTACAAGCTCTCAAATATCACTCCCTGCTGTGAATTGAAAGTCCGATTATCGTCATTCTTCTGCTATTTTAGGCTAATTCGTGACTTAAACCAGTTGTGAGATGGAAACCGGAGAGCCCGGCGAAAACCGCTGTCTAATCCAAAGTCACCAGGAACTGTTTCGCATTCCCCCAGAGATTCGAACCCGGATAGCGATAAGAGACAGCGAGGAGTCAGTGGCGACGCTTTAGACCATTCGGCCATCAGGGCAGGCCCCCACCTGCTGTGAATTACACATGCACATGCCACATGATAGCCTGGAGTGCTGAACCCTCCTTTGCACAGTCACACATTCTGGATTCAATAATAAGTAGCAATACTTACAAAGCATACATACTTGAAACTTTGCAAACTGACGATCTTCCAACTCGATTGCTCATTTTGATTCGATATAACTAACCACACGAACATAGCATATGTGCATGTTTAAGTAACCCTGTCAATTTGTGATCTCTGATATTATTTTGATCGTCCAGTGCTAACCTGAAAGCACAATACCTTTGGAATTGTAGCGTGGTCTCCTTTCATATCATCACGTTGTCCTTAATTGCCTTGGCGAGGGCTGAATGGAACAGGGTAGTAAATGCACAACGGCTGTGTGGAAAACCTATTGCAAACAGTATGCTACATGGACAGTATGTACGAGACGTTTTTCTGATTTACAAGCACATGTTGTTTTTCTATGACAGCAGTCGTGCTTGTTCAACTTATGGCTATTTTTAATAGAAAGCATCAGCAATAAGAACAGATGGCACAACATCCATTACAACACTGGGAAACCTATTAACTTTTTTCTGTATTCAACAGTGGCATTTTAGCCTACGTATTATTTGGGTCAGAAGCGCTTCAAGGCAGGTTAAATTCAATTGTCTAATCGGGTAAATGGTAAAGTTATTTTATTAACAATTGGATTCATATTTGTCCACTGAAATGTAGCTCCTTTCCAGCATGTATGACATTAAGACACCTGCTTATTTTACACTAATATTTGCGCTCATCTACAAGTGTATAGTAACAAAATGCATCGAGAATTGTTAAGCATTTGGATTAATCCCTTAATGGTTTAAGGTGAAGTTAAGGTAGTATACTAGTAGTATTTAGCAATACTACATGCGCCATCTTATGTCAGTTGAAAGGGTGTTTATTTACACGTACATATACACTTACATACATGTTTATTTACACATGCATACATACAATTGCATGCATACATACGTACATAGATACATTCATATATACATACATACATACACATGTACATACACGAAGAATCTCAGCCGGGACATGTGGGAAAGAGCCTGTTGGGCGGTGGTTTTTGAGGAGTTCTCCCCCGGTTTTCCCCCCACCACTATCTACCGGTTAATCACGACCTTGCCTCAATATTGCAGAAAAGGTGACTATATAGGGAAATCCGAATTCCATACACCAGGACTGGCTTGCGCATACATTGTAAAGCCACCATAATGAGAATGCTTCTTTCTTGTAGAATTCAGATCGATTTCCACTAGCATATTAGTTTGTATAGCATAGAACATGCCTCATATCTTCTTCTACACCTTCACGCTCCACTGATTCGAGAACAACAAAACAAACGGATCGACAATCCTACTATCGCATTAAGCAACAAGCACTCTTTTCATAGACGTTAGACTTCTATTCTCGTATAGTACGCAGTAATTTTGGTCACAATCGATTACCGATATGATTCCCAAGCGCTGAGGAGATTGTTAACTCCTTCCAAAAGATGTTTATCACAATAATCATCACTGTGGAGGACATGGTTAGCTGTTGAATAAATAAACGAGTTGGTCAAGTTGACCAATGCGGTCGCATGATGAATGGTGATTATTGTCCATATGGTAATAGTCACACGCATACAACAATACGCAGTATATAGCAATACAATGTACTTTTGTGTTAAAGCATAATAGGACCACAGAATGTGTTTTGATAGATTTGTAATGGTCTTGGTGCGAATACCAAATGACTGTTGAACTTATAGCTATACTTATAGATGTATAGAATAAATTCTTTACTAGAAACACGGGCTTGTTGTTATTTTGCATATATCTAGATTCTACCTAGAAAGCTATATATATATATATATATATATATATATATATATATATATATATATATATATATATATATATATATATATATATATATATATATATTTTTATATATCGATTTTTATAAAAATGTTTATCGAAGTGGCTGTATTTTAGAACTTTTTTCAAACTGACCTTTCATTTTCTGATAAGTGCGGTAACGGCATGAGGTAGTTCTAAGTTTATATAGACATTAATTTTCGTCCCAATTTTCAAGTTCTTTTGATAATGATCTTTTTCAAATGGTGTCTATTTCAGCCCGCGTAGCCTATATACTGGTTGTCTGAAAAACACTTTTCGAACTATTGAAAAGTCTGGATTTTTCTTAAGCTCAAATGTGCATGTAAGCCATGCGCCACCGTAGTATGCTAGACTGTCTGGGTTTGTTCAATTACTCTCTGTCCAAGCACTCTGCCCTTGTTTGTGTTTTCCCCCATGGGATTTGTCCTGACGCTCTAAGCTCCCATGCAGGCAATGTCCAGGGTTTCCATGCCGCCTCAACCCTTTACTTACATGCTCTTGATTTCCGTTTGATCACCCGGGTAGGCTTAACGCTACTACAGTCAGCGCACTTATGCCACCGTACAACCAACAAAGATTGTGCAGTGTAACCCCACTGTGGAAGCGAAAGTATGATATCGGTAGTACCATCTATCGCCGGGTGGTCATACCAAACCCGAGAAATCAGCTTCAAAAGCACCTTTTTGTAAAATATTTTGAAATTTGTTTACGCTAAGAACCATGTAGATACACTCGTCCACCAAACGTTCCACACAGAAATAGGGACATAGGTGTTGCAACGGAGTTTACCCGTTGCAAAGGATAGGGCTTCCTCTCGTATAATATACTAGAAAAGTACCCGTCCTGCGGACGGAAACCCTGAAATGTCTTATAATGGCAAACATATCAGAGCACCCAGATATCCCTGACACCACACATTTAGGGTCACCTAACCTATGTATCAATAATTACGGCAAAAAAAACAGATATACCATCAACAAATAAGATCAAGGTTTATAATACCGGCTGTAATAAAGAATATAGGCCTATGTATGTTCATGATATCACTGATATATCTAATTATAAACATTTCTACTCAAAACTATTTTCAAAGTGAAAGTATTGCATAACGTATGTCATTTGTACATCTATCTGTCTGTCCGACTGTCCCCCTACCCCTCTCGCTGTCTCTCTCCCCCTCTCTCTCTCATTGTATCTCTCTCCCTTCCCCGCTCTCTCTCTTTCATTGTATCTCTCTCGCTTCCCCCCTCTCTCTCTCTCATTGTATCTCTCTCCCTTCCCCCTCTCTCTCTCTCTCTCTCGTGCTGTATCTCTCTCTCTATCTCTCTCTCCCTCCCCCTCTCTCTCATTGTATCTCTCTCTCTCTGTATCTCTCCGCCTCTCTCTCTCGTTGTATCTCTCTCTCTCTCTCGCGCTCGTATCTCTCTCACGTTGTATGTCTCTCTCTCGTTGTATAACTCTCTGTATCTCTTTCCCCTCTCTCTCTCGTTCATTGTAACTCTCTCTCTCTCTCGTTGTATCTCTCTTCCCCCCACTCTCTCTCTAGGTGTATGTCTCTTCCTTCCCCCGCTCTCTCTCTCTCTCTCTCTCTCGTCACACCTGATATACCATCAACAAATGAGGTCAAGGTTTATAATACCAGCTGTAATAAAGAATATAGGCCTGTGTATGTTCATGATATCACTGATATATCTAATTATAATCATTTCTACTCAAAACTATTTTTTATTTTCTAATTATAAACATTTCTACTCAAAACTATTTTCAAAGTGAAAGTATTGCATAACGTATGTCATTTGTACATCTATCTGTCTGTCTGTCTGTCCCCCTACCCCTCTCGCTGTCTCTCTCCCCCTCTCTCTCATTGTATCTCTCTCCCTTCCCCCCTCTCTCTCTTTCATTGTATCTCTCTCCCTTCCCCCCTCTCTCTCTCTCATTGTATCTCTCTCCCTTCCCCCTCTCTCTCTCTCTCTGTCGTGCTGTATCTCTCTCTCTATCTCCCTCCCCCTCTCTCTCATTGTATCTCTCTCTCTCTGTATCTCTCCGCCTCTTTCTCGTTGTATCTCTCTCTCTCTCTCTCGTTGTATAACTCTCTGTATCTCTCTCACGTTGTATGTCTCTCTCTCGTTGTATAACTCTCTGTATCTCTCTCCCCTCTCTCTCTCGTTCATTGTAACTCTCTCTCTCTCTCTCTCGTTGTATCTCTCTTCCCCCACTCTCTCTCCCGTCATTTGTACATCTATCTGTCTGTCTGTCTGTCCGACTGTCCCCCTCCCCCTCCAGCTGTCTCTCTCTCCCCCTCTCTCTCTCTCTCTCGCATTGTATATCTCTCCCTTCCCCCTCTCTCTCTCTCGTTGTATCTCTCTCTGTATCTCTCTCTCCCTCCCCCTCTCTCTCGTTGTATCTCTCTTTCTGTATCTCTCCTCCTCTCTGTCTCTCGCTGTATCTCTCTCTCCCTCTCGCTCGTATCTCTCTCGTTGTATGTCTCTCTCTGGTTGTATAACTCTCTGTATCTCTCTCCCCTCTCTCTCTCGTTCATTGTAACTCTCTCTCTCTCTCTCTCTCTCTCTCTCTCTCTCTCTCTCTCTCTACCCTCTCTCTCTCGTTGTATCTCTCTTCCCCCCACTATCTCTCCCGGTGTATCTCTCTCCCCCCTCTCTCTCTCTCTCCCTCTCTCTCTCTCTCGTCACACCTGATATACCATCAACAAATAAGATCAAGGTTTATAATACCGGCTGTGATAAAGAATATAGGCCTGTGTATGTTCATGATATCACTGATATATCTAATTACAATTATTTCTTCTCAAAACTATTTTCAAAGTGAAAGTATTGCATACCGTATGTCATTTGTACATCTATCTGTCTGTCTGGCTGTCCGTCCGACTGTCCCCCTCCCCCCTCTCGCTGTCTCTCTCCCCACCCCCCCCCCCCCCCCCCCGCCTCTCTCTCTCATTGTATCTCTCCCTTCCCCCTCTCTCTCTATCTCTCGTGCTGTATCTCTCTCTCTCCCTCCCCCTCTCTCTCGTTGTATCTCTCTATGTATCTCTCCTCCCCCCTCTCTCTCTCTCTCTCTCTCTCTCTCTCTCTCTCGTCACACCTGAAATAAGTAACTATCTTAGCACATACGTTCCTTAGTCCTTCTACAGCATGTGCCCTGAGTGCTTGCTATTTTGATTCTCAAAACCCCATTGCAAATAAAACCGCAGGCTTGCACATGCACCACCTGCTGTTTTTGTTTTATACTTATGTTTCTAGACCTCATGTTCTGCTTGCGTCGTCGCAAGTAGAACATATGGGCTTCATACTGTGGGACCCTGCACTGCACTGCGGCACATCAATGGCTGTTGTGGTTAGGGCCACATTGTTCTCAGCTATTTTGAGGTGGCTAGCCCCTAACCTACATTTCAACCTGATCAGGTACCCATGCTCACCTCACCGGACCCCCGGAGAGATGTACGGTTCTAAAAATCATCATCAAAAGCACCTTTTTGTTAAACTTTTTGAAATTTGTTTACGTTAAGAACCATCTAGATACACTCGTTCACCAAACTGCCAACTCAGAATTAGGCAAACAGGCGCGGCAACGGAGATCATGCGTTGCAAAGGATTGGGCCTCCTCTCTTATAATATACTAGAAAAGTACCCGTCCTACGGACGGTAACCACGAAATTTCTTTTTACGTCAAATCAAAAATATCAGGGCACCCAGATATCCTTGCAGCCACACACTTAGGGCTACCTAACCTATGGATCAATAATTCAAGAGGCTTGGTAAACATATATGCCATTGATAGATAAGTTGTCAAACCGGTATTGGAAAGGTGCTGGTGGGGTGGTGTCCATTTATCATATCACTCATGACGAATTCTAATCATTTCTACTCAAAACAATTTTCATTTAGTAAGATCAATATAAAATATGACATACGATTTGTCATTTACACCCGTCCTAATTTGGTTCTTCCTGTTGAAAGATATCATTTATGAATTTTTGTCATTCGGTATGATTTACACACTCGTTTACAACTTTTTAAAGCTAAGATTATTAATGGGGAAGGTTAGAGGAGGAAACACAGGTGTATACATCTCTTACACTTAAATTGTAGACTCTAATGCATTCTACACGAACTGTGATATAACTATTCGTAGCTTTGCTTGCTTTCTCCTCTGCCACTTAGGGATACGTAGTGACGGGTGCCGTAGTAATCGGCGAACACCACCTACATACCCTTAGCCCCCATTGCCATTCTCATCACGCACCCCAACCTAATTGGAGTTGAATAATGTCGTGAGAGAAAGCTCGCAATCGTTCACTGTGCTGGATTCTCTCTTGGCAATAATGCAATTTCAATAAAAGTGCAACACAGTTATCTGCTTAGCATAATTGGGCAACTAAACATTTGCAAGTTATTTAATTGAATAAATGTGGTCAGTTCATATATAAATTTGTCAAAATCGTAAATAGTTTAAAACATTTATTGAAAGAAATATTCTTTATTTTACCAACTCTTTACACGTCTGTTGGTTACTAACTATGTTGTTTTAAAGCTGCACATGAATATTAATTGACCTAAGTTCCGCAGGTTAGGTGCTAAATATAATCACATATATATATATATATATATATATATATATATATATATATATATAAATATACATATATATATATATATATATATATATATATATATATATATATACATATATATATATATATATATATATATATATATATATATATATATATATATATATATATATATATATATATATATATACCGGGTATATATATATATATGTATATGCTATCAATGAAATATTTTGGGAATAAAGTCCAGATACGAAAAAAAACGTGGAAAGAATGTGTATGAGTTGGCCAGTAAGCATTTTTGTATGATTCTACCCACAAATTATTTCCAAATGACTTTTATGTGGATATTCTCCCACTCCCCCCCAAAAAAAGATAAATAGTTTTTTTAAAAATGGGCTTTTCTTTGAGCTGCTACGCTATGATTGTTAAAGAAATGTAAAAACAATACTATTTCAATAATTGTTGAAGGAAAACATATTCCAAAGGAGGCACAATCTTCGTTCAAACACCGATTAATTTCAAGCATACCCAAAGTGAGGTATGAGCATGAGGTGGTTCTATAAAATATACATAGACATTAAGTTCCATCACAATTAATTTTGATAAAGATAACTTTCAAATTATATCTAGTTAAAGACGGGTAGCTTATATACTGGCTGTATGGAAAACATTTTTTTAAACTATAGAAAAGCTTAAATATGCATGTTACCCATGCACCACCGTAGTATGCTGAATTGTTTGGGTTTGTTCAAATGCTCTCTCTCTCTCTCTCTCTCTCTCTCTCTCTCTCAGCGCACAGCCTTTGATTGTGTTTTTTCCCAAGGGATGTGTCCGTACGCTCTTAGCACCGATGCAGGCATTGTCCATTGTGTCCATGCCGCCTAAACCCTTTCGGTGCATGCCCAGGTTCCCTTTGATTACCCGGGTAGCTACGCTACTACAGTGTGCGTGCTTCTGCCACCGGACAACCAACAAAGTCCGTGCAGTGCAAACCCATTGTGGAAGCAGAAGTTTGGTATCGGTTGTACTATATATCGCCGGGTGGTCAAACCACACTCGGCCGTGCTTGGGGATAAGAAATCGGCATCAAAAGCACCTTTTTGTTTAATTTTTTGAAATTAGTTTACGTTAAGAACCATCTAGATACACTCGTCCACCAAACTGCCTACTCAGAATTAGGTAAACAGGCGCGGCAACGGAGATCATGCGTTGCAAAGGATTGGGCCTCCTCTCTTATAATATATATATATATATATATATATATATATATATATATATATATATATATATATATATATATATATATATATATATATATATATATATATATATATATATGTATATATACATATATGTGTTTATATATATATATATATATATATATATATATATATATATATATATATATATATATATATATATATATATATATATATATACATGTATATATATATATATATATATATATATATATATATATATATATATATATATATATATATATATATATATATATATACATATATATATACATATATATATATATATATATATATAAATATATATATATATATATATATATATATATATATATATATATATATATATATATATATATATATATATATATATATATATATATATATATATTGACTGAATCTTTAATCATACAGATCATTTGGGTGATTTGATTCCTTCCAGCAGCTTGCATACAGAGACGTATCTGTATCATGTCTTTTGCTAGTATCCCGCTAATGCTTTGGGAAAGCTTTCCTCTCAAATGCACTAGTTTCTTTAATTGAACCTTTCTCCTCTATGGCATTAGCCAAACTCAAACTAGGTTATACGGCCTACATGATTTCCCCACAGTAAAACATTTACTGATTACATAGCAAAAGTAGGAATAACATGTCCTCTCTCAGGTATGGCAATCTGTACTAACTTCTGAACAAAAAACTTGAAAATCACCATTTATGATTTAGAAACTAAGAAAACTTTCATAATGGGATCAATTAGTTATGGATGACTACACTATAAAAAGGATAATTGAGAAGTTTATTAGGAGATGTAATAACAGCAAGAGCAGCATAAATATTGTATTGTATTGTATTGTATATTTATTGACTGTACTAAAAATGGTACAAAATTATACAGTATACAAATATCATTTTGCCCTCAAGGGGAAACATGAAACATAAGCATAAATGACTAGAATATAATTATACTTAAATAAGACACATATCTTAGTACTTAACTATAAACTTAAAGCAAAACTGTTTAACTGTGACTGGTTCCGGGGAATAGTAGAGCATATATACAGGTTTCTACTCAATCTACAAAGGTTACTAACAGATTAATAATCAGTTCTCATGTGAAATGATGAAAATCACGTAGGATCTTATACACTTAGGGCATGTTATTATTTGCGTCCATTGGTCGCACGACCATACATTTGACTTATATGTCTTCCTAATATAAGCCAGAAATCCAGCATCGATTCAAAGTCGGTAAGGTCAGGTTGTTTGCCCATTAACACATAGAATAGTTGTTGCGGGTTACCTAGGATTTGGTTTGACACGTCATTATTTAACTTTTCCAGGTCCGTATACATACTAATTCTATCATGGCCAAAAAACGGGCATTGCATCACTACGTGGTGTATAGATTCTTTGATGCCTAGATAGCACTTTGTGCACACTTTGTTACTGAAAGACTTGCTTTTCAGGCGATAATCAGTTGCTTTTAGTTTACTTGTGTCGCACACTAGGGCTGCCATTCTCTCACACATCTTAATTCTGTTGGGATACAGGTCAGATATGATCCACCAGACTAGATACTGTAGAATAGGTATATATCGCGCTACAAAAATTTCGCGAAAAGCCAATTTTACGGTTTTTCGCGTGTACTTTATTTCGCGTGTGAGCATGTTCTTCAGCGCCATCTATTGAACCAAACAGTAATCTTAAAAATGCAAACATTCGGTGGCCATCTTGCGGCTATAATCTGGCAGAAGTTTCAACAAAATTGGACTGGTAAACATGCCATTTATAATATGATACCTTGGTAACTTTTTCATAAGTTACCAATGTGTCATATAATAATGCGTTTGTGAAGCTGTTGCATGTATTCCCCTTCGTTTCAGCCTAGGACCGGCTACGAATGAGAATCACGCTATGCTGGTATATATTTGTCAACTGCAAATACACGTATTGCCTTAAACAGTAAATTGGCAACGATTCAATTCAAGTCAGGAACAATATCATTATTTCTTTATAATATCCATTATTCTGATAATTATCAACATACACATGTATGTATGTTGATAATTATCAAATGTTTCCATCGCATCACCTGTCCGAGTCTATCGAACAATGGTGGCAGCCATCTTGTTTCTCGTAAGAGATCCACAGATTGGCCCAGGTAGCCTAGAAATTTCACATGTAAGAATGCGAATAATATTATGATACATTGGTAACTTATTCATAAGTTACCAATGTATCATATTATGATAGCTTTGGGAAGTTATTGGACGTATTTTGTTTCGTTTCAGCCTCGGACCGGCTACTAGTGAGAATCACGCTATGCTGGTATATACTCATCAACTGCAAATACACGTATTGCCGTAAACAGTAAATTGGCAACAATTCAATTCGAGTAGGAACAAGATAATTATTTCTTTATGATATCCATCATTCTGATAATTATCAACATACACATGTATGTATGTTGATAATTATCAAATGTTCCCATCGCAGCACCTGTCCGAGTCTATCGAACAATGATGGCAGCCATCCTGTTTCTCGTAAGAGATCCATAGATTGGCCCAGGTATCCTAGAAATTTGAGATGTAAGAATGGGAATTATGTTATGATACATTGGTAACTTATTCACAAGTTACCAATGTATCATATTAGGATAGGTTTGGGAAGTTATTGGACGTATTTTTCTTCGTTTAAACCTCAACCGTCTAGGAGTGGAATTCACCGACCGACGCGCCACCACCTCCAGTGGTGGGTAGCGTTACCATGTATATAATTGATTGCGTGCGCTAAGTTCGCGAGTGCGATACTAGTTCGCGTATTCGCGAAATAATCGCACACGTGAACTTTACCTGTTCTACAGTAATACGGATTATCTACCACTTTGAAAATGAGTATGTCTTGGTGTGGTTGTTTGTATAGTATAGTGTAATCATCATCTTCCTTTGCCAATACACACTCCCATACAATTTTTTCGCCACCCTTCTTTAGAATAGTAGTGGCCATTCAGAATCATTTGCATACATTTATCATATATACCGAGTCTTATACTTACATCAAGTAAGTCAAATATTTGACTGTCAAATTCATTCAGTCTATGTTTTTGCATGTTTTGAATAAATTCATTCGTTCTGGCCACTAATATTTGTCTACACACATCACCCTGGTCCATTACCGTAATTGACCTAATGAATAGCATTTTCTTGATTTGTATATATCGATCTATACTAAGCCATCCCAGAGATGCATATGCACTATGATTAGGGGATCTTTTTGGGAACCTCTGGCACCTTCTGCCTATGCATCTCTGGAATTTTCTTAGTTCTTCTATTTCGTGGCCCTTCAAGACCCACATTTCGCTTCCATATGTTAATATGGGTATGATTATGGTCCAAAAGAGCTTCGAACATATAGACATATTTATACCTTTCTTTTTAACTCCCAATCTAGTTAGGGCATAAAAGGTTGCCTCCCTTTACTAATTCGTTCCTCGGTTCCCGGCATGTAATTATTATACAAGCAGTTTTTTACCCCTAAGTGATCATAATTGTCTTTTTCTGGCACTTTATCCGTCCCCAGGCAAACATTTCTGTATTTAGTATTTTTCTTATGTTCAAGGGGTGACTCTCCAAAGACAAGTATGCATATCTCCATGTCTTTGCATGGTTATTTACCATAGTGAGAGTTTTGTCCACTATCGTTTTTGACATGCATGCCGAGGCCATGTCGTCGGCATATCCCACAGGATTGGTGGGTATGCCGCCGACACTGATACTGTGTCCAGCCTGTTCGATTTGGCGTAAAAGTGGATCAATGAATGCGGTATACTTCAGGAGGGATAGAAATCCCCCCTGACGAATACTGCACTCCATTTTGTACCAAACCGAGTATTTGCCACCGACTCTAACTTTGCAGAGGAAATTTTGGTATGTCGCGTAAAGCAACCTCCATACCTTTCCTACTACACCTTTTATTCTTAGTTGGTAAAAGAGTCTGTCGATTCATATACCATCAAAAGCCTTGTATACGTCTAGATACGTAACCAAAAATTTTTTATTGGTGCCCAGACCGACGGAGATAGATTCTTGCAAAGCAAGCGCAGAATGAATGCATGATTTTCCTTTTCGGCAGGCACCTTGTAAGGGGGAGATCACCTGCTCGTTATCCCACCAGTCTTTTATTCTTTCCCATACTAAGATTTCAAAAGCTTTATTCAGACTGGTGAGTAGGGTTATACCCTGGGAGTTGTTTCTGTCTAACGAGCAGGTTTTCTTTCCCTTATATAGGGGGATTTGCGTACCAACCTTAAAGTTTTTCGGTATATATTCAATTTCTATAATTTGGTTATAGACTTTGATAAGTAATTTTATCAAGTTACATCCTGCGTTTTGGAGGTGCTCTGCCGTCACCATATCACAACCAGCAGCCTTGCCTTTGTTTAGGTTTTTGATACATTTCAACATCTCCTCCTCTGTTATAGGAGTATTCAGAAATATATCAACATCACCTTCTTCTGACCAAAGTTTTACACGCTCAGTAACCATTTTATAATGTTCACAGTCATATTGGGGTTTTGACCTTTTGCTAGCTAAACTATTAAAGTGTTCTCTCCAGGCTTTTATGACCTCTGGTAGTTCGTGGACCACTACACCTTGTGAGTTTTTAATTGCAAAACTGTCCTATTGTTTTGACTGTCTTGCATTTTTTACTAACTTCCAGAACCTATTCTTGTTACACACTGCTGATATTACAAGTTCTTCTATCTCTTTCTGCTCAAAATTCTTTTAAACTCTTTTCAACTCCTTTCTAAATTTCTTTTTGGCCTCCTTATATTGTAACGGTATATATATATATATATATATATATATATATATATATATATATATATATATATATATATATATATATATATATATTATAGGCCTTCATGACATAACGATCTATGTTTCTCGATCGAGGACTGACTATTCTAGGTTGGCAGATCTATTTTTCAAACGTTGCAATCAAAAAAAGTTCTACACGTTCAGGACAATAATCTACTGCAGCTGGATGAAATCGAATAGTGCACTTTTTGAATGACAGGGCATATAATCTATTGAGGGCGGCTCTCTTATGAAATGAGCATTTCTGTTATACGCACCGTTCCACATGCTAAAATCAGATGCATGTTTGCTAATGGTCCTTCTAAGAGCTTTATTATTTGTGCCTTAATCAATCAATATACTAGCACGATATGGCGCTTAACCAGGACCTACTCAGACAGGGGTTTTCCTTAATATCAGTAGGGT
The DNA here is from genome assembly GCA_963942565.1 of Maea johnstoni. Taxonomy (NCBI): domain Eukaryota; kingdom Metazoa; phylum Annelida; class Polychaeta; order Spionida; family Magelonidae; genus Maea; species Maea johnstoni. Next base: position 1,802,396 of record OZ012689.1, on the reverse strand, counting down.
CAATCTGTGGGTTTTACCATCAGTAATATACAGTCAAACCTCTATTAAGCGACCGCTCAAGGGAAATGTCAAAAGTGGTCTTTTAAAGAGGTGGTCTCTTAAGAAGGGGTTGAGGGTCTGAGCGAGGTTATGAAAAACAAAGAATTTCCAACAATGACCTGGAATTATTGAGGTTGTTTTATTTAGCTGCGTTTGTTGAAATTTCTTCATTAATATTTTAATTATTAACAATTCAGAAAAGTAAAGGTTGAACTATAACATTAATTGAGGACCCTCAGAAATGATACACTTTCAAATTTTTACCGATTATTTCATTATTTTATTGTGCCCTTTCCAACATACAAGGCGTCTAGGCATTCAAGTGGCCGTTGAATGAAGGTCCATTTACTCTTAGGGATAAGATTTCATGGCCGTTGGTCGCGTCAAGCAAGTGGTCGCTTAATCAAGGTAAAATATACAGGGAATAGCCTTGGGGGGATTTGAAACGGTCGCTGAAGGCAAGTGGTCGTTTAAGAGAAGTGGTCGTTGAGGCAAGTTTGACTGTATATGCATATATATGCATATATATATATATATATATATATATATATATATATATATATATATATATATATATATATATATATATATATATATATATATATATATATATACATATATATATATATACACACACATATATATATATAAATATATATATATATATATATATATATATATATATATATATATATATATATATATATATATATATATATATATATATATATTTATATACATATATATATATATATATATATATATACATATATTATATATATATATACATATATATATATATATACATAGAAATATATATATATATATATATATATATATATATATATATATATATATATATATATATACATATATATGTATATACATATATATATATATATATATATATATATATATATATATATATATATATATATATATGTGTATATATGTATATATATATATATATATACAAATATATATATATATATATATATATATATATATATATATATATATATATATATATATATATATATATATATATATAGATATATATAATGCATTTCGAAAGCTTTATGTATGATCAGACATGTTATCATTGTGTGTGAATGCATGCATGTTTGTAGTCGCGTTTCAGTGCCTGCACGTATATTGTTTGCTCGAATTTTTTGTAATGATATATACATGTACACCTAAGCATCCGTGTGCGGTTGCACAATTGCAACGAGAATAATAAACTGTTGATACTATATTGCGTTTACGTCTCGTGTTAAGCTTAAATCCATCCATCAGATTTTCTAAGAGGAAGGGATTCAGGAGACAACCTATGTTAAGTACTACTATGTACACTCTGACCTCCACGCAGGTAAACATTGGTCAAATTACATACTCCCTCTTATACTATGAATGAACCCACACGCCCTATTAACTATCCTACACTTGAGTACACGGCATCTCTATAATACCATTTTCACACTGGAGGCGGCGGCTGCTAGGTAGTTGTTTAAGCGCTTCAAGAAGATACATACGTTTGCTGTGTGTGTCATCTGTTGCTCCAGGGAGATCGCTGGTAGATCCCTGCCTGCTGCTTTTTCCATCCCGTGTGGCCGCCCCCGTCAATTGAATCCCGTAGCATTGCTTAATCTCTTCATTAGAAGGCATGTATTCGACTGGCAGTGTTGACAATCAGGAACCCTTGCCGCTCCTCGCTCTATAGAGAGAGGGAGAGCGGTGGCAGTGCAGGCCTTGCAGCAGGCGACCAAATCACCTTGCTCGATCTGCCTCTAAGTAGGGGAATTACAGGCGACGCGAGGGATCAATGCTGCTATACTATGCAGAACTTGTTTTCTCTGTGGATCGATACACATCGGCAAGCAGCGCCGTGTGCCGGGGAGGGGATGTGCGGGGTGGGATAATGAGGAGACAGTTACCGGTAGACCGACCGCCTTCAGTTAGTGCAAATCGGGCGCCGCCCCAAACTTCCTCAGCACAAAATTTCGTCACCATTGCCGGCCGCCGAAATGGATATCATGAACACCTCTGACGACATTGGTGATTTTTGGGAAGCCTTCATCCGTAAAAAAAACATTCATGACTCATTTATCGGTGGCAAAATCAGAGAAAAGGATATTTGAAGCAGGGGTGTTTTAGCATGTGGCCATGTTGTTGGATGCACTGCCACTGGGAGACTGGAGACCTGAAGATATTCAGCTGGCTGGACCCCAGCAGACTCCAGGGCTTGTTAAGTATGCAGATGTATTCACTGTATCAATAAACATTTGCGTTCAAACACCGACGACAAACAAACGCTGCATCATATAGATTCGCAGCTTACCCATTTACGACTGAGAGAGAGAGAGAGAGAGAGAGAGAGAGAGAGAGAGAGAGAGAGAGAGAGAGAGAGAGAAAGAGATTGCACATTCGGTTTTTAGTTCAACACCAAATGTAGTTACCCAATATATATATAATCTGGAAGTGTCTCGAAAACCGTCCCGATACCTGTTCAAAAGAAATCTTACATTTTTTTTCTAAGCCAATCGATTCTGTAACAATACTCTACAAGTCAAGCATCGAGTCATAGTAAATTCCAATGATTCCCCATTGCCAACGACAGAGTGAAATAGAGAGGCAGTTGAAGCAAAACACTTTTAAATGCAGTGCTTCTGCAGCAATATACCCTATTCATTGATCGGTCGCTAATTCTACCATTCGTTCAAAATCTCAATTCACTTTCGAGTGTATTGATTTAGAAACACTGTTTACACGTGAAATATGGCTTCACGTTTGTTCATCTATTGCTCGTATTCTTCAATTGTATTTGAAATACGAGAGTCTGCTACGAATTGAGATTTGAATTCCGCCACTGAGGCAAAATTCAATCTGAGGGTCTTAACCTACCCTACTCAACGCGGCGGCTATTTCCTTGTGTGGGAATAATACCACTCTGATAAACTTGTCTGTGGTCAGTTGGGATTACTTTATCATACAAGACAGAGTAAATTGCCTCCTTTATTGTTACAGGACGAAGGCATTGTGAAACCCATTTAAGGAATCTATCGAATTTGAGTAGAGCATGTGTATTCATACTGAAATCCATTGTCACTCATTTAAGCTAGTCCATAATGAATTGCATTGACAAATTTACTTTGCATACAAATCAATGGTTACCAGGTGACGTCACTGTTCTGCGGTATTTAGTATGTGTGTACATTGATAGATGGATCATTGATCAGCTAACCGACATATTCAGTAAGTTAAAGATATATTGACGTTCGAAATTACGGTCGGAAAGACACCATAAGAGACCCATTCTCCTAAGTAAGTCTTGCAATGAGAAATTTCAAGTGGTGGTTTCCTGTGCAAAATTCCAAACTAAATCAAACGCTTATATACCGACCAAGGCTACACCTTAACCGTGGTTATAATACTTGTGCCACTTTTCCTAGTAAAAGACTGGCTTACACTATCAGCATATGAGTACAGTATAACAATATAGTACAAGTAGGGGTACCTCTCCAGCACCTGTAACCTACATATAGTGAACTCATTAACCCAGCACCTGGCTCCTGCAGGTAGGAAGGGAAACTGCTGGGCGCCCAGATTCCTCCACCCTGCCGGTTGGCTAGCTACATGTAGATATGTACGTGCACTTGTATAGGGAAAACAGCTGAATTGAGCACCTCCGCAGATTAAGCACTTGCATATGGAATCGTATTGTATTGTATTTTATTGTATGAATCCAAAAAGATACCAACGTTCTACTAACACTTAAAAGAAAAAGAATTTTAAAAACATAGTAGTAGCAATCTCGGGAAAAGTGAACATATCATGAAAACTAATTACCTAATAGGTAGCGGTACTCAAATGATATATTAACTGAAAAGGCGAGCATATTTTCATTTCACCCCTTATTCTCAATGAATGTTCATTTTTTGGTTTTAGGTATGTGCAGTGACATGGGGTTAGGGTGGTGTCCCCGTCCAACATGACTTCCTGCACCAATATAATCTGGTTAATCACTATATTGCGTGCTTAACTAGTATAGCAAACAGTAACCCAAACTGGAATGACTCATTACAAAGTAGTAATGCATGGAAATGTAATAGCAAAAACAGCTAATAACAAGACATGGATTGTCAAAGAGAGTGAAATGGCACAGCAGGTACACGTACAGCCTAGATTTCTAGGCAGTCATATTAATTGTTTCTGTTATGTATTTCTGTTACCAGGCACCAAATAGTCTTGGAGGCCATAGTGGCCAATTTAGTTTAAACTTATCACACCAGGATTCAGTTTGAATAAAGACAACCTAAAACCTATAGAGATAATAGGATCAGGTGGTGTCAGCTATCTACCATACCTGGTACTACACCACACTTGTTGGTCAGCACAGAAGGGGATGTCGACTCTTTAGGGACTAGGAGGCAAGTGTAGTGCATGTAGGAAAGGAAGGCGTCTGGGCTGATAGAACCGTCCCAGGTGCGTGCAGGACACAGCAGACACTAACTTATTTACCTGGCTACGCTAATTACCGATGGCAGGCAGGTGAGTGGGAGGGGAGAGTGGGGAGAGGCAGCAGCAGCACCAGTTTCCTGTTGTAGCCCCAGCCTCTAGGGTCAATTTCACGCTGCTCTGCCTCGGCATTGAATGAGGTTCCCACACACACAACACTGATTTCTCGCTGAATTTGACTAACACAATTGAAAGTTCTCGCGGACCCCAAACCTCCTCTGTGATAAAATACCAGGCTATTAAAGTTTCAGCGAAACTTTATATATATGTGGAGAGGACTAATATATGTTAAATGCCTACCTATGATTTTGTAAGACGTTTATAGGTTAAGTCTGATTTTCGATTATCGTCATTCATTCATCTGTCACATTAGTATTGCTACTTTGTGCCTGAAATGATACATTCATTATTCTCCTGGAATTCTTGTAGGCGGAGGAGCCATATTTGACAGTGACCTAGCGTTAATTAGCCAGACAACATATGTGTAGACTTGGCATTATCTATAATTTAACGGTTGTGTAAGCCCTTGTCACATGAGAAGGCTTCCATATTATTCGAGGTAATATTGAAGAAACATTGAATTGATGCCTTCAAAAAGAGAGGAATTTCGATTATCATCATTTTTTTCTGCCATATAGCGGTGACTAACCAATTGTATGCGGAATGGAGGAAAACGTCGATAACCACCTCCTAACCCCAAGTCACTGGCAATTTTCACACACGCCTTGGCCAGGATTCGAACCCGGTCAGTGTCATAAGGATAGGTAAACACTACATAGGAAAACATTGAACGCGTGTGACATCGTATAACCTTGAGTGATTAAGTCACACAACAGAGATATGTAACAGGCGTTAATAATCACTGTTATATTAATGAACCAACCTAATTTTTAAAGACTGTCTTTTATGATACTAGATTGGGCAGGTATTATCATAATAGTAAGACATTGGTAAAAGGTATTTTATGTACTAATTTCTTTTCCCAATGGGAAGCAACGTCAGGTAAATTGCCATGTAGATTAATTATAGTCTGCCCTATAGTCAATAGGTGTCACCGTTTGAGAGTAAGCTTGAACAGAACCGGTCCACTACCCTGAGAAATAACTCACAACACGTCACTAGCATTTTTGTAGATATTCATATTATCAGTCCTGATTATGACATAGAAACTCAGACAGCGGACAGGCGTAGCACAATAGCAATGGACCGCCCGGGCTGCCCCTGATATGATATACTTCATAAGGCACCGCTTGCCACTCAATATGTTATCAATGATTGGTGACCCAAGTTGTACCATCCACACGCATTCATTCTTTCAGCGAGTTCAATCTAGGACGGAAAGGAAACGTGGAAATGTTACACATAGCCTTTTCTCCGGAGATAGGTTAATGGAGAAAACAATTCCAAACATTTACATCAGTTCGTGGGAGGAATCTCCAAGACGCAAATTGATGCACTTTCCTGCAAGATTCGATGCTGTGATTGGCTATTCTAGACATGTACTACTTGCAAGCAATCATAGCACAGCCCATCGCACTTCAAAGACAGTGACCTGCGGCTAGAAAAGCCTCTGCTGTCATCGCCCCGACAGAAGTTAGTGAATTGATCGCCACCTTTTCTTTGAAGCTCAAGCCAATCCATTGTAGAACAAGATGGTCGTTGATAAATTCGAATAGAGGCGAATTAGCTTGCTCTTAATATTTCAGTGATTTCATTGCGTTCTCGTGCGGTTTTATGCACATCATCGATATCACGAAAGGCTTGTAGACGCTGCTGAAGTACATGCTTGATTAGAACAAGCATCAAACCACTACTTTGATTAAATGCGATGCCTTATAAAAGTGGCCTAGTTAGCCAAATTGGGTCATTTCCATTCCCTCGAGTTTTGCTTTCCTCTCGGGCTGCCGGGACTGCTGACGGATTGATGATTGGCCAGGGGCCTGTTTCACGTTAGTCTTTGATAGATGGGCTATCCTGGACGCATAAATGATGCATAGTGCTGTGTAGCATATTATAAGAAATAGATTAAAATCGTTATGGCAATATATAATGGGTCGACTAACAGGAAGCTCTTAACATTCATCCACATACCATAAATCATCTCTTCACGCATTTTGCCAATATGAATATATCTATCCATCTATCTATATATCGAGAGAGTATTGCAACGCAAAACATTGTTATATTACATATAAAGAAAGGAACTCAAATATATTGGAGCGTTGTTCGTTGCCTTGTTAAGGAAACCGATGACAATTAGATAAAACGAACTAATCACACTGTGGGTATTTCCTAGACAAATATTGTACATAGGTGTTGATCTTTACTTGTACATTCAATACTCTGTGCTGTGCATGATAAATGCAACGAGAATCATGGCCATTGACAATTGTAAACATATCCATGCCATGCCAAAACAGGTACAAGCCACTCCGTACATGGGGAATGTTAACCCTTTCAATGCTGACACTACTTTCATCCAATGCACAAAGACGCAACAATTTTTGAAATGCATCTTAACCCTGTTCTATAAGTACATCGTATTGTATTGTATTTCAACCACAGGTAATCACATAATCGTCACAGAATGAATAAGGTTAACGACAATACAAACGGGAACACAAATGCTGATAGCTTGTGACAGCGAATGAAAAGGGAAACATTTCAATGTCATTTCAAAGTGCCTCAAAGAATCATATACTATATTCTATCCCTCATCCAATTGCGGAATGGTCATGTTGGTATTCATCGGAATGCTCTCACTGAGGACTCTGAGATGAGTACCCATGCGCCAGGGTTTCAATCAGTTTTCAGTTTTTTATCCCCATTTTGCAAAGGCCAAATTAGCCACCATGAACATAACGGTTAAACATGCTTTTGCTACATGTATCACCATTGGTCATTAACCCACGTGAGTACTACACACATCGTTTTACAACTTTGACCGGATGACTTATCAAACAGAGCAACATTTGAAAATACTTCCTGAGGCAGATCATTTCGATAGAGAAGTAGCGTTCATACTATTGCTTTATTAAGATATTTTCACACGTGGTTGCCCATTTGTATGCTCTAGATGTGAAGGGGTTAATCCTGATCTGCATAAAGATTTGGTGTATGTTTCTAAAAAGTGACCTAACGTAGAATTGCGATAAAGAGACCTTATCTAATGCATATGGAAACTCGATAAACGATTTCGTAAGCTCTGCTGGGAGATTAAACAGTTCCCGAAATTTGGATCTTTCATCTTCGACCGGTTAATCAGCTTTTTGCTACTCGTGATAAGTTAAACAAGGTACTAGGTTTTTGCGTCGAGAATTACTTGTACAGCACTCAAACTTTCTACTTTCGAATGTCTCGTCTGTTATCTTAATATCAATGAAATGCTCAATTCACCGCGGAACAGGAAGTTTGGTATGTATATACTCCACTGATATTTGGGTTGAAATTATCCAGAAATGTATTTTAGCACCCTTAGGGGTGAGTGGTTCTATGACACACTTACTTCCTTTGCTCCTCTCTAATTGTGAAGGGTATTTTGAGCGACTTCCTGGATCGTTGTGCCCTGATGATTGGACCGGAAACTACAGCCCCCTATTATAGACCTTCAAGCCATTCCAGGCGAGTTCAGCTATTTCCAGATAACTGCTACGCTAGAAGATATTCTAGGCCACCATATATACAGACATTTCTCTTAGTGTCCAACGCCTCAGCTAACGGCTCGTTCAGTGTCTCACCACTATCCTTAATCTGAGATTCGAGTCCCGCTAGAGTTATGTGAGAAAGTTCCCAGTGACTTGAACTCATCCGCCATGGTGGGAGCAGATGTTTGACTCGGTCAAACATGAAGAAGATGGATATGAAAATTTAGCACCCGTCATTGTGTCTAATCATGTATCAGTGGTAATTATATGTGGACCAAAATGTCAAGGTTGAAATACCGACTAACCCCAAGTCACCAGTAGTTTCCTCACATGCCGGGAGAGGGATTCTGAAAGTGGGAGGTACCCTCTATTCAGTAAGTAGAGCGCCTTATATTAGAGAGATTCTTGGTCGGTGTGATTGAACTGTCCCTTCAGTAAAAACATTGCGTCTTCTCATCAGAGTCTCTGAGCCGCCGCTTGTTGACTTAATAAAGCATTCGTAGACATGCGAGCAGCACTAAGAGTGCCTGTATGAGTGGTAATCAGCGGTCACCTCACTGCCAGAGTCACACAGTAAGCTCACAAAGCACACACGCCAGCAGACTGCTGCACGCATCATCTAGGTTTCTCTAAGTCTAGCCTAGAGTCTAGGCTGTCATATGCTTTTCTCTGTTTTCATGTTTGTTTATGGTAGTAGGCACTAAGTGGTCAAGGTGGTCAGAGTGACAAATTATTTTACAGTTATCTCAACAGGTTGATAAAAGACAGTTATATGCCAGAAACCACTCTTAAGTCCTGCCAGCCAATTGTCTAGAACCTAGCATAAGCTCTTTTTCTGATGTTTGGCAACTGTATTTCAGCATTTTATTTTGTATACGTCTGTTTCCTGTACAGTACAAATTTAGGCCGTTTCCCACATCTGCGATTTATTGTTGCGACCGTAGCATTCTAGGAATTTTCCATAGGTCGCTTCGATGTCGCTAAAAAATGACCCAATTAATGTTTGTAGCGATTAGATTGGTTAGGGTTACGATAGATGAACGATTATGTTGCGAGGGGGACGATAGCATAGCGACATTGTAGAGGGAGAGGGGCGATGTATTAAGAAAATGACAACGACAACATTGCGATGGCGTTGCGACCAATGCGAGTTCACAGCGGGATTTGCGACTGCGTGGCGATGTCACAGCGTACCAATAGCGATCTGAAAGAGGGTGTTGCGACTGCAACAATCTCATAACTTTGGCGTTAATTTCAAATTCCGACATATATAATAGGGGGCGAGCAGACAATTTTCATGACGTTCCTTGCCCATCGGGGCATGACGCTTCTTTTTGGTGGAGACACTGGGGGCTGTTTCTCGTATCATGAAGTACGAATCGTTCCTAATCTACAATTTCCTAAATTTAAGGAAGAGAAATAAAATTCTATTTTCACGACCGTTTTGAGGAAAGGAAAACTTCTAAAAACTTTATTTTTACGACTTGTTTTGGAGCAAAAATAAAGAACTTTTTATTTTCACTACCGTTTTTTGGGGAGAGAATATAACAAAACTTATTTTTCACAACTTTTGGGTGGAGAGAAAGTAAAAATACTTTTTATATTCACGACCATTTTTGGGGGAGAATTTTAAAAACATATATATTTTCACGACCTTTTTGGTGGAGAGATAATAAAAAGATAGATAGATATACGTGTACAGGCAGACAGATAGATAGGTAGATAGATAGATACATGTATAAATACATACATACATACATGCATACATACAGACAGATAGACAGGTATATAGATGTTAGATATTGATAGATATACATATATATATATATATATATATATATATATATATATATATATATATATATTTATATATATATATATATATATGGTCGTTTTACTTTTTGTGTAAATGATATTCAATGATATACACACACGTGGTCTTTAGTGCGAATTTCGCAAATTAATAGGCTACCTTTGATATACATATATATATATATATATATATATATATATATATATATATATATATATATATATATATATATATATGGTCGTTTTACTTCTTGTGTAAATGATATTCAATGATATACACACACTTGGTCTTTAGTGCGAATTTCGCAAATTAATAGGCTACCTTTGATACGAAAATGAGCCAAGCAACCAGTCATATTCATGGCCGTTTTTAGAACTTTATTTCTCCCAATCACTCTATCTTTTTCTTTTCTTCCCTCCCCCCCCCCCCCCCCCCCAGGCGCTGTGGTTGCTGTTTAATTGCTATGTAATGGTTGTGCCTTCGTTGTGGTCGCTGTGGAGGCTCCATTGTGTCACTGTGCATTGGCTACGCTACCATTATGACATCGTAAAGAGCGTTCCCATGCTCGAAATTTCAGTTTAACTTTGATTGTAAAGATATCACAGCAACCTCATCAAGGAAACAGCAACATCACAATGACACAAACGATTGCACAGCGAGTGCATTGCGGACCATTAGCGAATCAGTGCCCTATATTTTCAACAGCGACGTTCAAAAAAATTGCTACAGAGGCTCGGCCACAGCGATGCGCAACGACCGTGTGCGGAGATGTTACGACCGCAACAACATCGTTACGGACCACAGCGATTTACATTCCAACCTCACAGCGACCGCAAATTTCTCTAATTCGCTCCAATCGCTCTACAGTCGTATATTGAATTCGCAGGTGTGTGAAAGGGCCTTTAGAATCAGTACAGAACCATACGTATGGATAATATACCAAAGTAAAGAGGGAATTTTCACTTATCTTAACGTGTTTCCAATACCAGCGAGCTCCCAAGCGTGAGTTCGCAGGTTCGAGTCTCTGCTGGATCCTCAAGCGGGTTGGCCTGGTCGCTTTATAAATGTTCGGCGTTGTGGAGGGCTGCCTATGGTCTTTCTGCAACTGAAAGACCCCTTGGAACTATTCA
>OZ012689.1:1781255-1786255 GCA_963942565.1 Maea johnstoni | reverse complement strand
ATAGTATCTCAGTTGTTGTATTGTTTTTGCTGCCTCGTATTTGGTCAAAAGCATGAGCATGCGCAGATAAGCACCAGACGACACTGGCCCAGAACTTGCTAACCCGTCCAGGAGCGTTACATGACTAACCAAACTATATCTGCACCTAACGCCTGGCGTTGCAATTTATCCGTCCATCTGCCTCATTATAGATGTACATAGTTAGCCCCACACACTAAAACAGCCTATCATAAATGGGCTCATAAAGTGTTTGAATTATCGCACATAGTTATAGCCATCTAGCGTCCCATTTGTCGGCGAATACTTAGCAGGTATTAGTGAGCGGCAGATTAAATGAAGTTATGACACCTCTTATCGTCCCTGGCCTTCTTTATTAATAACAGCGTGCAAAACGAATTAGGCGCGGACGATAAAGATTAATCCCTATATCCCCCTGCGGTAATCACGGCGCCTTGACAACATATACGTCAAACCAAGCGTAAAGTTGTCAAATTGAGAGGCATTAACACCTCTCTACTTATCGCTAACTTTTAGTGGCCAAGGACGCCAGTAGAACAATGCTGTGCAACAAACCTACAGATGAATGGTTTAATTGCGGCTAATAGTTGTCAAAAAAGGTCATTCTTCACTAGTAGCAGCAGCAGTAGTAGTAGTAGTAGTAGACAAGTACGTTTATGTCCTGCTATAAAGAATTAAGTGCGAGTACATTTTTTGAATAAAAAGATAAGGCTAGGTTAAGTTTCATACTGTAAATAATGGAAAATAAACGTACTAAACACAAACGATACACACTTAATAAATAATTCGTCTAAGAATCATTATAGACAACAAAGTCGTTTCCGCTTATCTAGAATGTAACTATTAGGATAACTATTCCATGCAAGGCAAGACGGCCTTGACTAAATGGTCTCTTTGTATGGAACATGGACTATATATAGTTTATAATAAGACGTTTGGTATTTGAGTCTTTGAGCTCAAGAGCTTTGTATGTTTAGATAACTTTTAGATAACTAACTTTAAGACTTAATCTACTTATGATCCTAAAGATACATAGATCAGAGTGGCATTGGAAATGATATATGAGGAGTGATCCCTTTATGTAAAGGGTGGTGCCTATGATCGCTTCATGGTGGTGCTCATGATTTACATCGGGACCTTGGCCTAGCTGCTGCCAGCTAATGTACGTCTTAAACATACTTATCATACCGTACAAAATGAGTGGACAGAGACAGTACCAAAGTGTTTTCCTACCAGACGTTATTGTGAAGTGTGTCAGATCCAAATAACGTTAACACTAAAGATAACGTGGTTAAATAAGTGATGGACGTCTACCCTGTAGTTTGTGTGCTTTATAAAGCAATGGGTCAGATCAGATACACTTACATAACGGATTGTCTCATATATTAAGCCAACACTATGAACAATTAGCGTCCGCGCGAACTGGTGTCCCGTGGGTAATCTAGTCAATTGAGCAAACGCTTAGCACGTAATAACTTTATGATTGTATTTTCCTGAAAGATTAATGGCTACAAAGATAAGAGTCCATGAGTTAAGTGATCACTTATCTATAATTGAATTAAGTAAGCGTTAACGTGGCAGAGCGTGATGCGATTACAAAAGGAGACATGCCACAAAGTTCCGACTTTTCCAAAGTTCCTTTAAAAGATATCCTACAACTTTTCCACTAACCTGGATAGATATATGTGAGCAATTCTGTTTGTAGTGTTTTATTCCATTTCCTTGCTGCAAATTCTGTGTTGAGTAGAAGTCTTGATTATCTCAAGCGAGAAATGCATATTTTAGTAGTAATTAAACAGGAACTGCATATACATTTTAGTTATTAGAACTGGTAAGAACTAGGATTGTACTCTCTGATGACTGCGCCTGCTCGTTAGGTGTGATTAATCTCCTTCCGATAGCAGTACAAAAAAAACACAGAGGTTTGTGCAAAACTAATCACGTTTTTATAATAGTACATTTAGAAATTGAGTTGTCACTTTTTACTTCGCTGCAACTTTTTACAATTTTAAAAGTGCTCCGTATGCAGCTTTTTAACGCTGTTACCACTGATGAGCACTAGAGACGGAGTTTTACTGATCCAAGCTTGAACCAAAAATGCTTTATTTCTCACACGTGTAATTATTTTGATCGTTTGATCCCTTTAGAGTTTAGATTATTTTGAATTTCAATTTGTGCTATAAATCTTTCGTGAAAGTATGCATCGATGCACATTTGTATTCAAATAAACCACCGAAATAAGCAAACAGCTTATCATACGAAATATATGTAAGCTGGCTTTGACCTTTTTGTATATATTCTTTCTTTTATTTATCCAAGGATGTGAAAGTCTACTTAAACGTTTATTTATGATTATCTTTGCAAATTCATAGAATAAGATACACTTTGGTTCAAAACGTAGCTTCTTCAAGTTCGTCGTAACCCGCTATGAACTGTTTATTACATTTATTCCGTTTGAAAAAGTGTTGGGTATTTGGGAATGTAGAGCGTCATAGCGAGCGAAGCTCGAAAGGCCGTAGGCCTTTCGCGAAGCCTCGCAATCCCTCAATTGCGCGTGTGTGTATATGAGTGTATATGACGTCACTATCACTATAAGAAATACATACACGGACCGAGAAAGTTGTCACCGTCCCACGTGCGGGACAACAATATCGTCCAACGTGCGGGACAACAATATCACTCAACGTGCGGACGACTTCCTTTCTGGAGGATTTCTTTAGGCGTTAAGTAACGACCGATTTCATTGGTCGACAATGACGTAATGTGCAGTACAACAATACCAAACACTTACATTTCATCCCATTGGATGAAATGCATGAATGCACGTGCGTGAATGAAAGGTGCCGCTTCTGAATGTATATCACGTTAAAACTTAATTTCTCGCCCGTCCGTGGCTCAATTCGAATGCAGTTTAGAACCGCCTGAATTCATTCTACTGATCATTGCGGTTTAGATCGATAGAACCGCCAGAATTCATTGTACTGGCCACTGAATTCTCGTCAAAATCAGTTGCGAAATATGAATGCAATTCAATTATAATGCAGTTTAGAACCGCCTGAATTCATTCTACTGACCATTGCGGTTTAGATCGATAGAACCGCCAGAATTCATTGTACTGGCCATTGAATTCTCGTCAAAATCAGTTGCGAAATATGAATGAAAGTTGCCGCTACTACATGTATATCCACGTTAAAACTGAATTTCTCGCCCGTCCGTGGCTCCATTCTCGGCTCGCTACTATATCCAAGTTAAAACTGAATTTCTCGCCTGTCTGTGGGTCAATTTCAATGCGGTTTAGATCGATAGAGCCGCCAGAATTCATTCTACTGGCCATCGAATTCTCGTCAAAATCAGTTGCGAAATATAAATTTTAAGACAGTTTAAAATCGTAATGTTTTGTATGCCATTAATTTACGGTCAATCAATGCTGTATTTTGGTCAGAAGTAAAAAAAAAAATGATCATCCAAAGCTTCGCTCGCTTCCTGGCCATGCCAGCGTCATATTATGCATTCGCTCTAAAATACTACTTTGTTGAATTTGCAAAACATCACTGATGGATATTCAACCAGATGGGTACATTGCACCTGGAAATAATCGTTCATTTGTTACGTGTTGTTTTTTTCAGATTTAATACAACACCAATTAGAGATCACTGCAAATACAGTCATCCTTTGTCCAATGCAGGCAACAAATGACATTACACCTGTCTGCCATTTCTAAGTTCATATTCTCAACGGCATGCATTCTTTATACAATCTGTAGTCACCCCCTTGTATAAAGGACACACACTTACTTGGGAAGCGCCTTTGTTTAGTGTTTACGTAGTGCTTGCTTGGCATCTTATTCCGTGTTTGACAAATTACGAACTCTCTCAATATGCAGTTTTTAACCCAACTCATTCATAACTTAACCAGCATGACTGACAAGAGTATCGTAGCTCAATGCGCGCGCAGGTTCCGGTATTTACTGAGTGTGAAATATACATCAGTTATTGACGATTCTCTAGTGTCACTAAATATGTGTGTTGGCCTTAGCGCAACAAACGCATATGCCAGATTGCAGCAGTAACTGCGAAAGCGATACCTAATATGACGCAATTGACCCATCCCAACATTCCTTTACCTATGCAACATATAGATAGCTAGATTAGTCGATGAGTGTTATACTATATGTAGTACTTTAATTTCGGAAAAGATAGCGTTAGTTTAATTTTTGCGTTTTTTCTCGTTTAGCCATAGACGCAAAATAAAAATTCGCAATGATTAGTGCTGTCACTTTAAGTGCAAAGCTGGCACTCCATGTTGCGGCCAATTTGCAAAGTTAAAAACCGCAAAAATCGATTTTCTGTAAATTCGCAAAATTTTGTGAATCTACTGTATTTAAGATCATTGTATGTGTGTTTTCTGTGAGATCATGTAATGTCACATTATTTCCAATCTATGTATTATGTATATTTCATAACTATGATATAGTCAATAAAAACGTATTTACTTTAAGCTGATGAGATCATAACAAATATTATTAATGATAATTTTCTGATAAGACAACGACAAACAAAAAATGACACCTAAAACGAAAGAGTAGGAAAGAAAAAAAAAACACTGTACATTGCATGCAATTTCACCCACGATATGAGTTTGGCATTTTCTCTAAGTTTATCAACAAACCCAATATATAATAAGTACAGTTGTGTTCAGTTAAACACTATACATGTACAACATTTGAAGTCGTAGTAAATGACTCAACCTTTTAAAGATGTCGCTAAAATTAACCCTGGATAGTAGGCAAATCATTAGTTCTTTAAGTCAGAGATTGAAGACTTAATGAACTTAGGCAAAAAAGAAAGTTGTATTTATCAGAAAAGTGAATACGAAACCATTACTTGGTAATTAGTCACAATCCCGCCAGATGGCGCACAAGTGTTTACACTTGCAGCTGACAGCTGCAATCCAGCCAATATTTGCGTAAGGTTCAATCACTT
>OZ012689.1:1773755-1776255 GCA_963942565.1 Maea johnstoni | reverse complement strand
ACGTGCATTAAGACGATTGTCTGATAAGGGTGCGGGACAGGCATAAGTAAAGTTTCATGTCTTTTGAACGCAATTCATATCCGAGTGTGTATGTGTTAGTGCGGAGCAATCTGGTGGAGAGAGAAATGAAGTGGAGAGTTCTGTATTTGATTTTCTTTTATATATATATATATATATATATATATATATATATATATATATATATATATATATATATATATATATATATATATATATATATACATATATATATACATATATATATATACATATATATATATACTATATATATATATATATATATACATATATATATATATATATATATATATATAATATATATATATATATATATATATATATATATATATATATATATATATATATAGATATAGATATAGATATATAAACATCCTAGCTCCTAAGCAGGGCGCCAACATGCTTGGCTACCTGACTAATCACATCTACCTCTCGGCGGATCCTAAATCAAAACAAGGCGGCCAGATCAGCACAGCGCCTCACGCCGCTAGCCGCCGCACCTAAACTCGATTAGCGCAATCTGATTTGACCGTTCCTGTAATAAAATCCCCTCCTTCTGTTGGCCGCTGCCTAGGAGGAGGAGGATAGCAAATCTGTTTAGGCATTTGCGAGAGAGTAATAAGCGCTGCCTGATATCCGCAGCTTGTTTGAGGAAGGGATAGAAAGGGGCTGGTCGATGACACGACTATCACGGAGAGTGAAATCTATCCACCACCAACACTGAACCGCTATAGATCGAACGGTGAGAATCGGAAGCCGTGGATGCAGCAACACGTTTAAGTGTGGTATAGGACTCTTGCCGGTTTAATAGGAACCCGGATCCAGTAACTGTCATTCTGCATGTTCCTCTTTAGGAAAGTACACATTGCCAGAACCTCTTGAAATTGTATAGCCAGTCCGCCCTTCCCGCTGTCTTCTTCTGAAAGTATTTGCATTGAACTGAACTTAATATTTGCATATTTGCATTAATTGAGCGCACTTGTTAAAATCCTAAGTTACATATACTTGAACATACACATATTTGGGAGGTCGGTGCAAGACTAGTTGTGAATAGAAACTGAGAGTCATATATTTCTGAAGATGTTGCTCGGGTTTCAAAAAGGCTAAAGTGCCATTTCTATCTTGATCTAATGCGGGATCTAATGTACGCATTTTAAAGGTTCAACTTGTTCATTAGAACGTTCTTCCGTAATGTCGAAGTGTTTATTTTGGCTTTTAAAGGCTTGTACATATCAGCTGCCGTGATATAAACACGAGACAAACAATCTCTATGGGTTCAGATCTTTGTATTGGCAATGTGCATGATCGGCATTATTCATTTGGCTTTTAAAGCATTTCATTTCAAAATATATTCGTGTACATTTTAACGAGTTTTTATCCGCAAGTTACTCTCAGTGCCTGCTTGGCAAATGAGTGTATGGACCGCACTATGATGAGGACCCTGATGATGTCAATGTACAGAAGATGAAGAATTAACTCCATTCACATTTAAAAAGTTGAAAAATGCTGATCATAGACGCTATTAATTGCTCCATACAATGTAAAGCAAATCTCATAGCCCCGACTCTGCAATGTATGATGTACTCCTATCGTCAGAGCTCATAAATCCTCATATTGTCAGACTTATAGTAATTAAACTCTGGCAAATAGAAAGGTACTATTACATAACCATTTATTAAAGAGCATTCAGACAAACTGAGACAATACACGCTATAGCTTATCCTTATCTTCTCCACGGAAATTAAGTACTTCCCCTAAAGATATGATAACCCTTCAGCATCCACGCAGGTGCCCGTAAATAACAGTTCTACTAATGTGCAACGTTATTTAAAGCCATTAATCTGTGGCAATATAAACATAGAATAAAAATAAAACATGATTGCGGCAGAAAGCTTTTTGACAAACTGATGCAATCCATGCAGTTCAGCGTATTTTGGACCACTTATCATCGAGATAATGCGATTTCCCAAACTTTAAAACAAATGCATCTTGGGGATATTCGGCGAGATTTATATCTGAAAAGGACATTCAAATAGTACGGAGTTTACTCCAATGTGAGTCAATAGTTTCATAAGCCAGAAAATTTGGAATTATGTTGCTTGTAACCTTATCTATTATATACAGACTAAATCTTAACTATCTAGTTGCTGATGGTGGCGGAGAAAATGGCAACTTTCTCACTAGCCTCATCGTTGAGATATCTTACCAGAAAAATTTAAAAAGCATTTCGAATCGAACATATCTTTGAGTTGAGTATTTACTTTATAACTTCCTATATGCATTCGTTTGCTATACAATTAGATTACAGGATCACCACAATACATACAATTTTACAATTTTGAGTACATGTCGGTCACTTTAATCAGTTGCTTTTATAATTACTTAGGTTTTGCTGAAGTTGAGGTTGATTGTACATTCTGAACCTCAGCCATTTAAATACACACAATGCAACGTGGTCATC
>OZ012689.1:1771775-1773555 GCA_963942565.1 Maea johnstoni | reverse complement strand
TGTCTATCATTATGGCACGAGTTCGTATCCGGCTTGTGAGAAAGTTCCTAGAGACTTAGCATTGAATTTAGTTGCTTACTCCGGGTACCCTACCGGCCGCAGATATGACAATAACATCTCCAATGACCCAGTCAGGTCGATCGAGGAAGCTTGTTTTTCTGCTACTGCAGCACTAGGACTGAATTGGAGGATGCCGGGCATTCCCGCTCAACTACGCGGCGGCCCGCATCTCAAATGCATGAGCTGGACTGTTTCTATTCCTGTAGGCATAACACAGTGGTCGAGAGGCCGAGCCTGCCAGTCTGGTCTCGGCCATAATGAACTACCTGGTAAACAGGTAACGCACAGGTACATGAACACCTACAGATACGATCTACATCTACCCTTTATTGAAAATACCTGATTTAAAGGTCAATAACAGGTACATGCACACCTAGAGATGGGACTATCTACCCTTTAATGAAACTACCTGTTATATTGGTAACAAACAGGTACCTGCGCACCTACAGTTGGTACAATTTACCCTTTAATGACATTACATGTTATACAGGTAACGAACATGTAATGCATACCGACATATAGGACCATCTATCCTTTAATAAAACTATATGTTATACATGTAACAGACAGGAACATGAATGCCTCCAAATCGGGCTAACTACTCGTTAACGAAACTAGATATTATACATGTACAGGTAACAGACAGGTACAAGCACACCTACAGATAGGAATATCTACCCTATAATGAAACTACCTGTTGCAGGTTAAAAATGGTATATGAACACTTAGAGATGGGACTACATGTATCTACCCTTTAATAAAAAAGAACCTTTTTATACAGGTAACGAGCAGGTACAAGATCATAATATACAAATATACAAATGGCACCATTATATACCCTTTATGCCTGCTGCAATTTGGTCTGCAGCCCTTCACTTCAAAAACTGTATGAATGTATACATGTACATATGTTACATGGAACGGTGATCAGATGCAGACCCTAAGTTTGTAGGATTGGTCAAGTAGCCTATAATGATCTCAATGATCTAATAGTCGACATCCTGGAATTCATAAATGCACAGTGATGTTGCAGCTTAATTCTTAACTAAGAGATCGAGAAGAAAGAAAATGGACTTGTTGTGCCAATGGGCCTTAACATATTCGATCGAGCCATATCGGACAAACACTGCTGCACCTCTAAAGTTATGCCACCATTCATGAATAAACCAATCATGATGAACCATGCCAGCATGTTCACCCGTTCATGTATGTGCTGGTCACACTTAGACGACTATATCACTACATCGCAGATATAGAGGGCATACAGAAACTATGAGCAACCATACCATTGCATTTACACAAGAATACTGGCACCCTGAAAGCACCCGAATAACGCCACCTTCAAACGGTGATTCCAATGATACACTGCCAATCATAGTATGTAAAGAGATTTGGGCTATGCAATGAAGGCAGCGACGACTGAGTTGTATGATGTACATGTATTTGTGTGGTATGATACCGCCTACTTATAAACCAGCAACCGCAGTGCGTCTACTCATAGATAACCCTATTGGGTTATTAATAACTGCTTCTTAAGAGAGCATGTGGTCATGAGGCGTGGCGGCATGTAAACAGGCACAACAATGCCTTCAAAGAAAGGCCGGCGTCAGGCGCCAGTAATTTGTATTTATTGACTTTCTGGCAAAGTGTACAATGGCCCATGCAATGGATGAGCGATTGCACTCCGCGTGTGATATGCGGATACCGCAGATCTATATTT
>OZ012689.1:1719275-1766775 GCA_963942565.1 Maea johnstoni | reverse complement strand
AAACGTTTTTTCATCATTTCGTGATTCAGTAATGGACTTCAAAAGGTCTACAGATTTAAGTTATTTTGGGAGTGAAATAAAGGGACGAAGAGGTAATTGCTCCTCGTTTTGCGCAGAGCACGTAGGAACGTTGGGCTAGAGTTCATTAGTCTCCTTTCTCTGTCTTGTCTAAAAATCAATGTTGACTGGCGAGTGCTGTAGATTTGGTGATGTCGGTCGTTAATGCCCCCAGCCCTGGCGTGTACCAGATAGATCAAATATCTCTGCTGCCTCATTTGCTCTTCTAGCCACAGCGATTTATGCCCACTCGGCTTCTCCACCAAGTGAAAAAGCATCCTTCTCCTTTATGGAAATTGCTCACATTATTTGTACGGTATGCTTTTTACGACATCAATCGAATAGTTTATTCAAAGTTTGCAGGCCAAAAGGGATAGTTGTGTGGGAAGGGACATGGAGCATAAATAAGACACCATGACTCCTCAGAAGTTATGCCACTATCCTGGCCGTTACACGTCCCTGAGGTGTCATATTGCGTCCTCTCTAATGTCTTGTGAATGACCTGTATGAAAGAGGCTCCGAGGCTGAGTAAATAGAGAGCGCGCCAAATGGCGGGTTAGTGCGAGAGGGGAGTAGTCTACTGTTTGATTCTCGTTGAAAGCATGGCCATCAAACTCCCATGATGGGGGTAAATGTCTTGTTGGGGCCGTGTGCAAAAAAACCTTCTTTGATGGCGTCTCGTTCCGCAGCGCATCAACATGTTGAGTCCATCTTGCTCAAGATGTTCTCTGCATCCAGACGAAGTAGACTTTTTACTTTGATTCATACTTAATGATATTTGCTAGAATGCTAGAAAAAATCTGAATAGAATTCTATTACGCAACAACTTTGCAAAAGGAGAGTGCTTAACGTAGTCATAAAGATGCGTGTGTAAGCCATAGACATATTTTCCTCTTAGAATTCGATAAAATTATCCCAATAGTTCTTTGCCTTTTTATGATGTCCTCAGAACTTGACAATGGCTGGGCATTGCGCTTGGACTGATCGATATCACGTGCCAAGGCTGTGCGTGCGCAGTTCGAATCAAAGAAGTGTATACATATATACACGTTTAAGTTTTACTAAACACTTCATCCATCTTCCTTTATAAGTCAGCTATGTGGGTATTTGCAAGGACCACTGTATCATAGTGCAAAACATATTAGCTTGCAAGCACCACCAGGTAAACATTTCATCTTTTTTCGCAGACAGCTACATGTACTTCGATTTGAAGTATTAAACATGTCCCTTTATATTTGTATATGTTCTGGTCTATAGTTTCAGCTTTTGGTGATACTGCACATATGTTAATGAGAGAGAGAGAGAGAGAGAGAGAGAGAGAGAGAGAGAGAGAGAGAGAGAGAGACAGAGAGAGAGAGAGAGAGAGAGAGAGAGAGAGAGAGAGAGAGAGAGACAGAGAGAGAGAGAGAGAGAGAGAGAGAGAGAGAGAGAGAGAGACCCCTTTCAAAGTCCTCAGTGGAATACAATTCAGCTCCTTTATAGGCTCTCCGGAGTTCACCTGACCTGGCGAGCGACTAGAGCCAGGGAATGAATGGATGTTATGTCACAGTGTGGCTGACCCCTGTGAGAATGGCTGACCTCCTGTCTAATAAGAAATAACCGCTTGAATCTGCATCCTAAACATTATGGCCAGGTCTGGGTTCGGTGGCCGGCCAAGTTTAGTAGACATCTAGTATCATTAACACATGGCATATGAAGCGACAAGCTATTGGGTTTTAAGATGGGTGCATGCGGCTTTAAAATCTGTTAAAATATTTTTTTAGTATTGGTATGTAGCATTCTGTGTTAATAGAAGGATGTAGAAAGGCTTGGCCATACATTTCCAATATTGTCATCCTTGCTGGCATGATTGAGATATGAGATACCTTGTGTTAAAGAAAGAATGAAGGAAGATAGTAATACCTTTCCAAAACTACAATCCGCCTATGTCTGTAATGAGTTTTCCAAGATCTCATAGGCCAGCATGGGCATATCGATGTTTAAAAATCAATACTAATGAGGGAGGGAAGCAAGAGATTGTTTTACGTCCCTTACAACACCTCAGCTCATATTGCAACATGATGGAAATCCCGAACCGAGAAGAAATACCCTTTTTTTACGAATAATTCCAAGTGGTCTCTTGGTTGCAGAAATTCATAGGCAGCCCTCCAAATATGCACACATATACATAGCGACCACGACAACCCGCTTCTGGGCTCCAGTGGAGATCTCACGCTGGGAAGCCTGGCGTCGTAACCACTAGGCCACGGCGGATCTCTGAAAATACTAATGTCTTGTAAAGGGCAACATACAACTAAAAATGTTAGAGTGTTTTAATATCAGTGTAAATATCTCAGCTCTTATGTGACCTTTTTGTGGAAATCTTGGGTTTGTGGATTTTATTGGAAAATGTTACATAATTAGGAACATAAATACGAATAAAAATTGTAGTTTCAGGAAAATTATGCCCACTCAGTTAAGATTTTGAAACCATTAAAAATCCTCATAAGATTATCAATCAGATTTAAATTCGGAGAAATGCCATATAATAAGTTGTTAAACTATTTTTATCTTGTTTTAATTTGTGATTCTCCACCCGTACGAATTTGAGAGATATATCACTTCAATGGCCGTTTTAGTTTGAAGTAGAATGAACAATAACTTCCTGTTTATTTTGGAAAATATCACGTGATATATAAAAAGGTTTAAGAAAATAAGGTCGAAATAAACAAAATTCGAGACCTTTCTTTTAAGTAGAAGCCTGCCTCATACCCTGGTCATTTCTAAAAATAAAAATATGAAAACTGACTTAACAGGAGACAACGACACTTATTCAACTGTATAGATTACGTCTCATAGTTCACGAATAAATGATGATATAACTATCAAAAAGCAGAATCTGCACGATGAATATTTTAAAAATACTTTCCTGTAAGTCTCAAAGTTACATCATGATCTTCTTGTTTTAATTTGGAAAAAATCTGGAGGTTTGGAAGTGATTATCTTCTATTTATTCAGAAGGCATACATTCATACGATGATTATACTATAGAACCGTCTGATTGATGGAACACAACTCTGTACATAGGAATAGCGTTCATAATGTTTGTTTGCCATCTTTTTTATGATTCGGTGGTGGAGGAAAGCCGGCAAAAAATACTTCCTCACCCCAAGTTAATTGCAACTTTCTCACATGCCCATGCCTACTCACGCTGTAGTAAAGACGGTCAACACCGCCGACCTCTCGCCTGTATATTCAATACGAGATCTCATAAACCAATTGATTATGCTGGCGCTGGCATATATACATGCCGGAATCAAATTGGGCTATCTGATTGGTGTAACGAAATAGCACTCTATAACATGCAGTCCGAGGATCCAATACAATTTATGAGCA
Source organism: Maea johnstoni (assembly GCA_963942565.1). Classification (NCBI taxonomy): domain Eukaryota; kingdom Metazoa; phylum Annelida; class Polychaeta; order Spionida; family Magelonidae; genus Maea; species Maea johnstoni. The sequence goes on along the minus strand of OZ012689.1, from coordinate 1,763,343 downwards.
ATCAGCTCGTATGGAAAGGTTCAATGCCAGCGAGGAGTGAATAGATCTGATCTTAATTCTCTGCTCGCCATAGGTGAAATGTTGTCAGTCAGTAAATTGGCATTGATCGAAACTAAGGCTTAGACAATAGTAAGCGTTTTCGACCACCAAAATCCCTTGGGCATTCTGCAATGTGAGACAAGTGTAAATATGAATGGATATTCTAATCTGATTTAGCCTGTGTCCGTTATCGGTTACAGACACTGGCAAATGGAAAACGTATTGGATGTTTTCTACGAAGACGTATTGAAGAGTGTCGTTGAAATGTGGCACTGTCGCATGTAATAGAATGGAATATTGGAATAATTGGCCCGAGGCGACGGTGTCTCTTTCAGTGCTCTCGGATAAATCCTACACTTGGAGAGTGAATGGCTCACATAGCCTTCTTCACACAGGAGAATAAGAGCTACCTACCATTCTACTCAAAATCAAATTGAATATTTGGTTGTACACGCGGAATATAGGGGCCATCCATTCAATTAACATGCGTGATGTTTAAAGTACGTTTATTATCGTATTTCAAAATTCTTATTTTAACATTCAAGATCATTTTCAGGCGGTGTCTAGTGGAAAATCATTGGTGGGGAGATTTGGAAGTGCCCCAGGCATTTTTTAGGAAGTGAAGCAACCATCTTAGCCCATCCAATGCTGAGGCTACGTTCATCCAAAGCACAAGAAAGCAAAAGATTTTGGAAAGCCATCTAAACCCTGTCATGTTGGTACTCATTGGATAGCTCTTGCTGAGTACTCTCATATGAGTACCCATATGCCAGGGTTTGAGTGATTTTTCAGGATTTTTGCATTACTTTTTATTGGCCAAATTAGCCACCAGCAGCATAAGGGTTAACAATGAATCGTTATCTCTCGAGATTCGTTCACTTGTTTTCCTGCACCCCATTGGCTGAGCACCCAGGCCAATAGCTTCCATAGCAGCAAACGGAAGGGAACATTTTACACCCTTCCCTGCCTCTATAGAGCTTGCCGACAGCAACCCCATTTGACTAAACTCCCATTCGGCTGCCCGAATTTACAATGCATCAAGCGAGACCTAGACTTTGAAAAGGCTGGTAGTAAATATGTATGCATGCATTAAGTTTGTGCATAGGATGTGTAATATATGCATGTGTTAAGCGCTAAATGTGCGGCTTCGGGGTCTTGCTAATTGGGGGAATATTAAGATATATCAACGAGCCCACACCCCAGGGTGGCATCAAGAAAAGGCTCTATTACGGCGTAGTAATATGTCTTGATAAAGAGCAGCTTTAGATGAATAAACTAGTGGTTTGTGATCCCTGAAGAGGCATCAGGGGACGGGGCTCTTGTTGGCGCTATGTGGCCGTGTAAACATGCTCACAACACCACACAGCGCCCCAGTGTGTGAAAATACAACAGCTAATCGATACATTCTACACTCCCTCCACGAGGCTACCCACACAGCCGCGCGATCTAGGGTGCTCTCACTGCCCTGATAACCGAGCAGTTTAGAACGATGCCTCTAAATCCAGGGCCTGCTCCTGTGACTGAGTGGTTTAACTTATTGGCAACTACATGTACTGGTTGTCTTTAAGACATTGCCTTTGGCTGCTAGTTTCTCTCACCACTTTACTGTCTGCCCCTAGAACCAGGTGATCTGAGTGGCTCTTACTACTCGCTGTCTGTCCAATGTATTGCCACTGACCATTCGTTGTCTCCCATCATGCCAGGGACTGCCCCTATAGCCAAGTGGTCCAAGGTATTGGCACTGACCATTCGTTGTCTCCCATCATGCCAGGGACTGCCCCTATAGCCAAGTGGTCCAAGGTATTGGCACTGACCATTCGTTGACTCTCATCATGCCAGGGACTGCCCCTATAGCCAAGTGGTCCAAGGTATTGGCACTGACCATTCGTTGACTCTCATCATGCCAGGGACTGCCCCTATAGCCAAGTGGTCCAAGGTATTGGCACTGACCATTCGCTGTCTCCCATCATGCCAGGGACTGCCCCTATAGCCAAGTGGTCCAAGGTATTGGCACTGACCATTCGTTGACTCTCATCATGCCAGGGACTGCCCCTATAGCCAAGTGGTCCAAGGTATTGGCACTGATCATTCGTTGTCTCCCATCATGCCAGGGACTGCCCCTATAGCCAAGTGGTTCAAGGTATTGGCACTGACCATTCGTTGACTCTCATCATGCCAGGGACTGCCCCTATAGCCAAGTGGTTCAAGGTATTGGCACTGATCATTCGTTGACTCTCATCATGCCAGGGACTGCCCCTATAGCCAAGTGGTTCAAGGTATTGTCACTGATCATTCGTTGACTCTCATCATGCCAGGGACTGCCCCTATAGCCAAGTGGTTCAAGGTATTGGCACTGATCATTCGTTGACTCTCATCATGCCAGGGACTGCCCCTATAGCCAAGTGGTTCAAGGTATTGTCACTGATCATTCGTTGACTCTCATCATGCCAGGGACTGCCCCTATAGCCAAGTGGTCCAAGGTATTGGCACTGACCATTCGTTGTCTCCCATCATGCCAGGGACTGCCCCTATAGCCAAGTGGTCCAAGGTATTGACCATTCGTTGTCTCTCATCATGCCAGGGACTGCCCCTATAGCCAAGTGGTCCAAGGTATTGGCACTGACCATTCGTTGACTCTCATCATGCCAGGGACTGCCCCTATAGCCAAGTGGTTCAAGGTATTGGCACAGACCATTCGTTGACTCTCATCATGCCAGGGACTGCCTCTATAGCCAAGTGGTCCAAGGTATTGGCACTGACCATTCGCTGACTCCCATCATGCCAGGGACTGCCCCTATAGCCAAGTGGTTCAAGGTATTGGCACTGATCATTCGCTGTCTCCCATCATGCCAGGGACTGCCCCTATAGCCAAGTGGTCCAAGGTATTGGCACTGATCATTCGCTGAATCCAATCATGCCAGGGACTGCCCCTATAGCCAAGTGGTTCAAGGTATTGGCACTGACCATTCGCTGACTCTCATCATGCCAGGGACTGCCCTTATAGCCAAGTGGTTCAAGGTATTGGCACTGACCATTCGCTGACTCTCATCATGCCAGGGACTGCCCCTATAGCCAAGTGGTTCAAGGTATTGGCACTGACCATTCGTTGACACTCATCATGCCAGGGACTGCCCCTATAGCCAAGTGGTTCAAGGTATTGGCACTGACCATTCGCTGACTCTCATCAAGCCAGGGACTGCCCTTATAGCCAAGTGGTTCAAGGTATTGGCACTGACCATTCGGTGTCTCCCATCATGCCAGGGACTGCCCCTATAGCCAAGTGGTCCAAGGTATTGGCACTGACCATTCGCTGACTCTCATCATGCCAGGGACTGCCCTTATAGCCAAGTGGTTCAAGGTATTGGCACTGACCATTCGCTGACTCTCATCATGCCAGGGACTGCCCCTATAGCCAAGTGGTTCAAGGTATTGGCACTGATCATTCGCTGACTCCCATCATGCCAGGGACTGCCCCTATAGCCAAGTGGTTCAAGGTATTGGCACTGACCATTCGTTGACTCTCATCATGCCAGGGACTGCCCCTATAGCCAAGTGGTTCAAGGTATAGGCACTGACCATTCGCTGACTCTCATCATGCCAGGGACTGCCTCTATAGCCAAGTGGTTCAAGGTATTGGCACTGACCATTCGCTGACTCTCATCATGCCAGGGACTGCTCTTATAGCCAAGTGGTCCAAGGTATTGGCACTGACCATTCGGTGTCTCCCATCATGCCAGGGACTGCCCCTATAGCCAAGTGGTCCAAGGTATTGGCACTGACCATTCGTTGTCTCTCATCATGCCAGGGACTGCCCCTATAGCCAAGTGGTCCAAGGTATTGGCACTGACCATTCGTTGTCTCCCATCATGCCAGGGACTGCCCCTATAGCCAAGTGGTTCAAGGTATTGGCACTGACCATTCGTTGACTCTCATCATGCCAGGGACTGCCCCTATAGCCAAGTGGTTCAAGGTATTGGCACTGATCATTCGCTGTCTCCCATCATGCCAGGGACTGCCCCTATAGCCAAGTGGTCCAAGGTATTGGCACTGACCATTCGCTGACTCTCATCATGCCAGGGACTGCCCCTATAGCCAAGTGGTTCAAGGTATTGGCACTGATCATTCGCTGTCTCCCATCATGCCAGGGACTGCCCCTTTAGCCAAGTGGTTCAAGGTATTGGCACTGATCGTTCATTGACTCTCATCATGCCAGGGACTGCCCCTATAGCCAAGTGGTTCAAGGTATTGGCACTGATCATTCGCTGTCTCCCATCATGCCAGGGACTGCCCCTATAGCCAAGTGGTCCAAGGTATTGGCACTGACCATTCGCTGACTCTCATCATGCCAGGGACTGCCCCTATAGCCAAGTGGTCCAAGGTATTGGCACTGATCATTCGCTGTCTCCCATCATGCCAGGGACTGCCCTTATAGCCAAGTGGTTCAGGGTATTGGCACTGGCCATTCGCTCTCTCCCATCATGCCAGGGACTGCCCCTATAGCCAAGTGGTCCAAGGTATTGGCACTGATCATTCGCTGTCTCCCATCATGCCAGGGACTGCCCCTATAGCCAAGTGGTTCAAGGTATTGGCACTGATCATTCGTTGTCTCCCATCATGCCAGGGACTGCCCCTATAGCCAAGTGGTCCAAGGTATTGGCACTGATCATTCGCTGTCTCTCATCATGCCAGGGACTGCCCCTATAGCCAAGTGGTCCAAGGTATTGGCACTGATCATTCGCTGTCTCCCATCATGCCAGGGACTGCCCCTATAGCCAAGTGGTCCAAGGTATTGGCACTGATCATTTGCTGTCTCTCATCACGCCAGGGACTGCCCCTATAGCCAAGTGGTTCAAGGTATTGGCACTGACCATTCGCTGTCTCCCATCATGCCAGGGACTGCCCCTATAGCCAAGTGGTTCAAGGTATTGGCACTGATCATTCGCTGTCTCCCATCATGCCAGGGACTGCCCCTATAGCCAAGTGGTCCAAGGTATTGGCACTGATCATTCGCTGTCTCCCATCATGCCAGGGACTGCCCCTATAGCCAAGTGGTTCAAGGTATTGCCACTGACCATTCGTTGACTACCATCATGCCAGGGACTGCCCCTATAGCCAAGTGGTCCAAGGCATTGGCACTGATCATTCGCTGACTCTCATCATGCAAGGGACTGCCCCTATAGCCAAGTGGTTCAAGGTATTAGCACTGACCATTCGCTGTCTTCCATCATGCCAGGGACTGCCCCTATAGCCAAGTGGTCCAAGGTATTGGCACTGATCATTCGTTGTCTCCCATCATGCCAGGGACTGCCCCTATAGCCAAGTGGTCCAAGGTATTGGCACTGATCATTCGCTGTCTCTCATCATGCCAGGGACTGCCCCTATAGCCAAGTGGTCCAAGGTATTGGCACTGATCATTCGCTGTCTCCCATCATGCCAGGGACTGCCCCTATAGCCAAGTGGTTCAAGGTATTGGCACTGATCATTCGTTGTCTCCCATCATGCCAGGGACTGCCCCTATAGCCAAGTGGTCCAAGGTATTGGCACTGATCATTTGCTGTCTCTCATCATGCCAGGGACTGCCCCTATAGCCAAGTGGTTCAAGGTATTGGCACTGACCATTCGCTGTCTCCCATCATGCCAGGGACTGCCCCTATAGCCAAGTGGTTCAAGGTATTGGCACTGGTCATTCGCTGTCTCCCATCATGCCAGGGACTGCCCCTATGGCCAAGTGGTTCAAGGTATTGGCACTGACCATTCGCTGTCTCCCATCGTGCCAGGGACTGCCCCTATAGCCAAGTGGTCCAAGGTATTGGCACCGACCATTCGCTGTCTCCCATCATGCCAGGGACTGTCCCTATAGCCAAGTGGTTCAAGGTATTGGCACTGACCATTCGCTGTCTCCCATCATGCCAGGGACTGCCCCTATAGCCAAGTGGTCCAAGGTATTGGCACTGATCATTTGCTGTCTCTCATCATGCCAGGGACTGCCCCTATAGCCAAGTGGTTCAAGGTATTGGCACTGACCATTCGCTGTCTCCCATCATGCCAGGGACTGCCCCTATAGCCAAGTGGTCCAAGGTATTGGCACTGACCATTCGCTGTCTCCCATCATGCCAGGGACTGCCCCTATAGCCAAGTGGTTCAAGGTATTGGCACTGATCATTCGCTGTCTCTCATCATGCCAGGGACTGCCCCTATAGCCAAGTGTTCCAAGGTATTGGCACTGACCATTCGCTGTCTCTCATCATGCCAGGGACTGCCCCTATAGCCAAGTGGTTCAAGGTATTGGCACTGATCATTCGCTGACTCTCATCATGCCAGGGACTGCCCCTATAGCCAAGTGGTTCAAGGTATTGGCACTGATCATTCGTTGTCTCCCATCATGCCAGGGACTGCCCCTATAGCCAAGTGGTCCAAGGTATTGGCACTGATCATTCGCTGACTCTCATCATGCCAGGGACTGCCCCTATAGCCAAGTGGTTCAAGGTATTGGCACTGACCATTCGTTGACTCTCATCATGCCAGGGACTGCCCCTATAGCCAAGTGGTCCAAGGTATTGGCACTGATCATTCGCTGTCTCCCATCATGCCAGGGACTGCCCCTATAGCCAAGTGGTTCAAGGTATTGGCACTGATCATTCGCTGTCTCCCATCATGCCAGGGACTGCCCCTATAGCCAAGTGGTCCAAGGTATTGGCACTGATCATTCGCTGTCTCTCATCATGCCAGGGACTGCCCCTATAGCCAAGTGGTTCAAGGTATTGGCACTGATCATTCGCTGTCTCCCATCATGCCAGGGACTGCCCCTTTAGCCAAGTGGTTCAAGGTATTGGCACTGATCATTCGTTGACTCTCATCATGCCAGGGACTGCCCCTATAGCCAAGTGGTTCAAGGTATTGGCACTGACCATTCGTTGACTCTCATCATGCCAGGGACTGCCCCTATAGCCAAGTGGTTCAAGGTATTGGCACTGATCATTCGTTGACTCTCATCATGCCAGGGACTGCCCTTATAGCCAAGTGGTTCAAGGTATTGGCACTGACCATTCGTTGACTCCCATCATGCCAGGGACTGCCCCTATAGCCAAGTGGTCCAAGGTATTGGCACTGATCATTCGCTGACTCTCATCATGCCAGGGACTGCCCCTATAGCCAAGTGGTTCAAGGTATTGGCACTGACCATTCGCTGTCTCCCATCATGCCAGGGACTGTCCCTATAGCCAAGTGGTCCAAGGTATTGGCACTGACCATTCGCTGACTACCATCATGCCAGGGACTGCCCCTATAGCCAAGTGGTTCAAGGTATTGCCACTGACCATTCGTTGACTCCCATCATGCCAGGGACTGCCCCTATAGCCAAGTGGTCCAAGGTATTGGCACTGATCATTCGCTGACTCTCATCATGCCAGGGACTGCCCCTATAGCCAAGTGGTTCAAGGTATTGGCACTGACCATTCGCTGTCTCCCATCATGCCAGGGACTGTCCCTATAGCCAAGTGGTCCAAGGTATTGGCACTGACCATTCGCTGTCTCCCATCATGCCAGGGACTGCCCCTATAGCCAAGTGGTTCAAGGTATTGCCACTGACCATTCGTTGACTACCATCATGCCAGGGACTGCCCCTATAGCCAAGTGGTCCAAGGTATTGGCACTGATCATTCGCTGACTCTCATCATGCCAGGGACTGCCCCTATAGCCAAGTGGTTCAAGGTATTGGCACTGACCATTCGCTGTCTCCCATCATGCCAGGGACTGTCCCTATAGCCAAGTGGTCCAAGGTATTGGCACTGACCATTCGCTGACTACCATCATGCCAGGGACTGCCCCTATAGCCAAGTGGTTCAAGGTATTGCCACTGATCATTCGCTGTCTCTCATCATGCCAGGGACTGCCCCTATAGCCAAGTGGTTCAAGGTATTGGCACTGACCATTCGCTGTCTCTCATCATGCCAGGGACTGCCCCTATAGCCAAGTGGTTCAAGGTATTGGCACTGATCATTCGCTGACTCTCATCATGCCAGGGACTGCCCCTATAGCCAAGTGGTTCAAGGTATTGGCACTGATCATTCGTTGTCTCCCATCATGCCAGGGACTGCCCCTATAGCCAAGTGGTCCAAGGTATTGGCACTGATCATTCGCTGACTCTCATCATGCCAGGGACTGCCCCTATAGCCAAGTGGTTCAAGGTATTGGCACTGACCATTCGTTGACTCTCATCATGCCAGGGACTGCCCCTATAGCCAAGTGGTCCAAGGTATTGGCACTGATCATTCGCTGTCTCCCATCATGCCAGGGACTGCCCCTATAGCCAAGTGGTTCAAGGTATTGGCACTGATCATTCGCTGTCTCCCATCATGCCAGGGACTGCCCCTATAGCCAAGTGGTCCAAGGTATTGGCACTGATCATTCGCTGTCTCTCATCATGCCAGGGACTGCCCCTATAGCCAAGTGGTTCAAGGTATTGGCACTGATCATTCGCTGTCTCCCATCATGCCAGGGACTGCCCCTTTAGCCAAGTGGTTCAAGGTATTGGCACTGATCATTCGTTGACTCTCATCATGCCAGGGACTGCCCCTATAGCCAAGTGGTTCAAGGTATTGGCACTGACCATTCGTTGACTCTCATCATGCCAGGGACTGCCCCTATAGCCAAGTGGTTCAAGGTATTGGCACTGATCATTCGTTGACTCTCATCATGCCAGGGACTGCCCTTATAGCCAAGTGGTTCAAGGTATTGGCACTGACCATTCGTTGACTCCCATCATGCCAGGGACTGCCCCTATAGCCAAGTGGTCCAAGGTATTGGCACTGATCATTCGCTGACTCTCATCATGCCAAGGACTGCCCCTATAGCCAAGTGGTTCAAGGTATTGGCACTGACCATTCGCTGTCTCCCATCATGCCAGGGACTGTCCCTATAGCCAAGTGGTCCAAGGTATTGGCACTGACCATTCGCTGACTACCATCATGCCAGGGACTGCCCCTATAGCCAAGTGGTTCAAGGTATTGCCACTGACCATTCGTTGACTCCCATCATGCCAGGGACTGCCCCTATAGCCAAGTGGTCCAAGGTATTGGCACTGATCATTCGCTGACTCTCATCATGCCAGGGACTGCCCCTATAGCCAAGTGGTTCAAGGTATTGGCACTGACCATTCGCTGTCTCCCATCATGCCAGGGACTGTCCCTATAGCCAAGTGGTCCAAGGTATTGGCACTGACCATTCGCTGTCTCCCATCATGCCAGGGACTGCCCCTATAGCCAAGTGGTTCAAGGTATTGCCACTGACCATTCGTTGACTACCATCATGCCAGGGACTGCCCCTATAGCCAAGTGGTCCAAGGCATTGGCACTGATCATTCGCTGTCTCTCATCATGCCAGGGACTGCCCCTATAGCCAAGTGGTTCAAGGTATTGGCACTGACCATTCGTTGTCTCCCATCATGCCAGGGACTGCCCCTATAGCCAAGTGGTTCAAGGTATTGGCACTGACCATTCGCTGACTCTCATCATGCCAGGGACTGCCCCTATAGCCAAGTGGTCCAAGGTATTGGCACTGATCATTCGTTGTCTCCCATCATGCCAGGGACTGCCCCTATAGCCAAGTGGTTCAAGGTATTGGCACTGATCATTCGGTGACTCTCATCATGCCAGGGACTGCCCTTATAGCCAAGTGGTTCAAGGTATTGGCACTGATCATTCGCTGTCTCCCATCATGCCAGGGACTGCCCCTATAGCCAAGTGGTCCAAGGTATTGGCACTGACCATTCGTTGACTCCCATCATGCCAGGGACTGCCCCTATAGCCAAGTGGTCCAAGGTATTGGCACTGATCATTCGCTGTCTCCCATCATGCCAGGGACTGCCCCTATAGCCAAGTGGTTCAAGGTATTGGCACTGACCATTCGCTGTCTCCCATCATGCCAGGGACTGCCCCTATAGCCAAGTGGTCCAAGGTATTGGCACTGACCATTCGCTGTCTCCCATCATGCCAGGGACTGCCCCTATAGCCAAGTGGTTCAAGGTATTGGCACTGATCATTCGCTGTCTCTCATCATGCCAGGGACTGCCCCTATAGCCAAGTGTTCCAAGGTATTGGCACTGACCATTCGCTGTCTCTCATCATGCCAGGGACTGCCCCTATAGCCAAGTGGTTCAAGGTATTGGCACTGATCATTCGCTGACTCTCATCATGCCAGGGACTGCCCCTATAGCCAAGTGGTTCAAGGTATTGGCACTGATCATTCGTTGTCTCCCATCATGCCAGGGACTGCCCCTATAGCCAAGTGGTCCAAGGTATTGGCACTGATCATTCGCTGACTCTCATCATGCCAGGGACTGCCCCTATAGCCAAGTGGTTCAAGGTATTGGCACTGACCATTCGTTGACTCTCATCATGCCAGGGACTGCCCCTATAGCCAAGTGGTCCAAGGTATTGGCACTGATCATTCGCTGTCTCCCATCATGCCAGGGACTGCCCCTATAGCCAAGTGGTTCAAGGTATTGGCACTGATCATTCGCTGTCTCCCATCATGCCAGGGACTGCCCCTATAGCCAAGTGGTCCAAGGTATTGGCACTGATCATTCGCTGTCTCTCATCATGCCAGGGACTGCCCCTATAGCCAAGTGGTTCAAGGTATTGGCACTGATCATTCGCTGTCTCCCATCATGCCAGGGACTGCCCCTTTAGCCAAGTGGTTCAAGGTATTGGCACTGATCATTCGTTGACTCTCATCATGCCAGGGACTGCCCCTATAGCCAAGTGGTTCAAGGTATTGGCACTGACCATTCGTTGACTCTCATCATGCCAGGGACTGCCCCTATAGCCAAGTGGTTCAAGGTATTGGCACTGATCATTCGTTGACTCTCATCATGCCAGGGACTGCCCTTATAGCCAAGTGGTTCAAGGTATTGGCACTGACCATTCGTTGACTCCCATCATGCCAGGGACTGCCCCTATAGCCAAGTGGTCCAAGGTATTGGCACTGATCATTCGCTGACTCTCATCATGCCAGGGACTGCCCCTATAGCCAAGTGGTTCAAGGTATTGGCACTGACCATTCGCTGTCTCCCATCATGCCAGGGACTGTCCCTATAGCCAAGTGGTCCAAGGTATTGGCACTGACCATTCGCTGACTACCATCATGCCAGGGACTGCCCCTATAGCCAAGTGGTTCAAGGTATTGCCACTGACCATTCGTTGACTCCCATCATGCCAGGGACTGCCCCTATAGCCAAGTGGTCCAAGGTATTGGCACTGATCATTCGCTGACTCTCATCATGCCAGGGACTGCCCCTATAGCCAAGTGGTTCAAGGTATTGGCACTGACCATTCGCTGTCTCCCATCATGCCAGGGACTGTCCCTATAGCCAAGTGGTCCAAGGTATTGGCACTGACCATTCGCTGTCTCCCATCATGCCAGGGACTGCCCCTATAGCCAAGTGGTTCAAGGTATTGCCACTGACCATTCGTTGACTACCATCATGCCAGGGACTGCCCCTATAGCCAAGTGGTCCAAGGTATTGGCACTGATCATTCGCTGACTCTCATCATGCCAGGGACTGCCCCTATAGCCAAGTGGTTCAAGGTATTGGCACTGACCATTCGCTGTCTCCCATCATGCCAGGGACTGTCCCTATAGCCAAGTGGTCCAAGGTATTGGCACTGACCATTCGCTGACTACCATCATGCCAGGGACTGCCCCTATAGCCAAGTGGTTCAAGGTATTGCCACTGATCATTCGCTGTCTCTCATCATGCCAGGGACTGCCCCTATAGCCAAGTGGTTCAAGGTATTGGCACTGACCATTCGCTGTCTCTCATCATGCCAGGGACTGCCCCTATAGCCAAGTGGTTCAAGGTATTGGCACTGATCATTCGCTGACTCTCATCATGCCAGGGACTGCCCCTATAGCCAAGTGGTTCAAGGTATTGGCACTGATCATTCGTTGTCTCCCATCATGCCAGGGACTGCCCCTATAGCCAAGTGGTCCAAGGTATTGGCACTGATCATTCGCTGACTCTCATCATGCCAGGGACTGCCCCTATAGCCAAGTGGTTCAAGGTATTGGCACTGACCATTCGTTGACTCTCATCATGCCAGGGACTGCCCCTATAGCCAAGTGGTCCAAGGTATTGGCACTGATCATTCGCTGTCTCCCATCATGCCAGGGACTGCCCCTATAGCCAAGTGGTTCAAGGTATTGGCACTGATCATTCGCTGTCTCCCATCATGCCAGGGACTGCCCCTATAGCCAAGTGGTCCAAGGTATTGGCACTGATCATTCGCTGTCTCTCATCATGCCAGGGACTGCCCCTATAGCCAAGTGGTTCAAGGTATTGGCACTGATCATTCGCTGTCTCCCATCATGCCAGGGACTGCCCCTTTAGCCAAGTGGTTCAAGGTATTGGCACTGATCATTCGTTGACTCTCATCATGCCAGGGACTGCCCCTATAGCCAAGTGGTTCAAGGTATTGGCACTGACCATTCGTTGACTCTCATCATGCCAGGGACTGCCCCTATAGCCAAGTGGTTCAAGGTATTGGCACTGATCATTCGTTGACTCTCATCATGCCAGGGACTGCCCTTATAGCCAAGTGGTTCAAGGTATTGGCACTGACCATTCGTTGACTCCCATCATGCCAGGGACTGCCCCTATAGCCAAGTGGTCCAAGGTATTGGCACTGATCATTCGCTGACTCTCATCATGCCAGGGACTGCCCCTATAGCCAAGTGGTTCAAGGTATTGGCACTGACCATTCGCTGTCTCCCATCATGCCAGGGACTGTCCCTATAGCCAAGTGGTCCAAGGTATTGGCACTGACCATTCGCTGACTACCATCATGCCAGGGACTGCCCCTATAGCCAAGTGGTTCAAGGTATTGCCACTGACCATTCGTTGACTCCCATCATGCCAGGGACTGCCCCTATAGCCAAGTGGTCCAAGGTATTGGCACTGATCATTCGCTGACTCTCATCATGCCAGGGACTGCCCCTATAGCCAAGTGGTTCAAGGTATTGGCACTGACCATTCGCTGTCTCCCATCATGCCAGGGACTGTCCCTATAGCCAAGTGGTCCAAGGTATTGGCACTGACCATTCGCTGTCTCCCATCATGCCAGGGACTGCCCCTATAGCCAAGTGGTTCAAGGTATTGCCACTGACCATTCGTTGACTACCATCATGCCAGGGACTGCCCCTATAGCCAAGTGGTCCAAGGCATTGGCACTGATCATTCGCTGTCTCTCATCATGCCAGGGACTGCCCCTATAGCCAAGTGGTTCAAGGTATTGGCACTGACCATTCGTTGTCTCCCATCATGCCAGGGACTGCCCCTATAGCCAAGTGGTTCAAGGTATTGGCACTGACCATTCGCTGACTCTCATCATGCCAGGGACTGCCCCTATAGCCAAGTGGTCCAAGGTATTGGCACTGATCATTCGTTGTCTCCCATCATGCCAGGGACTGCCCCTATAGCCAAGTGGTTCAAGGTATTGGCACTGATCATTCGGTGACTCTCATCATGCCAGGGACTGCCCTTATAGCCAAGTGGTTCAAGGTATTGGCACTGATCATTCGCTGTCTCCCATCATGCCAGGGACTGCCCCTATAGCCAAGTGGTCCAAGGTATTGGCACTGACCATTCGTTGACTCCCATCATGCCAGGGACTGCCCCTATAGCCAAGTGGTCCAAGGTATTGGCACTGATCATTCGCTGTCTCCCATCATGCCAGGGACTGCCCCTATAGCCAAGTGGTCCAAGGTATTGGCACTGATCATTCCCTGTCTCCCATCTTGCCAGGGACTGCCCCTATAGCCAAGTGGTCCAAGGTATTGGCACTGACCATTCGCTGTCTCCCATCATGCCAGGGACTGCCCCTATAGCCAAGTGGTCCAAGGTATTGGCACTGACCATTCGGTGTCTCCCATCATGCCAGGGACTGCCCTTATAGCCAAGTGGTTCAAGGTATTGGCACTGATCATTCGCTGTCTCCCATCATGCCAGGGACTGCCCTTATAGCCATGTGGTCCAAGGTATTGGCACTGATCATTCGTTGTCTCCCATCATGCCAGGGACTGCCCCTATAGCCAAGTGGTTCAAGGTATTGGCACTGATCATTCGCTGTCTCTCATCATGCCAGGGACTGCCCCTATAGCCAAGTGGTTCAAGGTATTGCCACTGACCATTCGTTGACTACCATCATGCCAGGGACTGCCCCTATAGCCAAGTGGTCCAAGGCATTGGCACTGATCATTCGCTGTCTCTCATCATGCCAGGGACTGCCCCTATAGCCAAGTGGTTCAAGGTATTGGCACTGACCATTCGTTGTCTCCCATCATGCCAGGGACTGCCCCTATAGCCAAGTGGTTCAAGGTATTGGCACTGACCATTCGCTGACTCTCATCATGCCAGGGACTGCCCCTATAGCCAAGTGGTCCAAGGTATTGGCACTGATCATTCGTTGTCTCCCATCATGCCAGGGACTGCCCCTATAGCCAAGTGGTTCAAGGTATTGGCACTGATCATTCGGTGACTCTCATCATGCCAGGGACTGCCCTTATAGCCAAGTGGTTCAAGGTATTGGCACTGATCATTCGCTGTCTCCCATCATGCCAGGGACTGCCCCTATAGCCAAGTGGTCCAAGGTATTGGCACTGACCATTCGTTGACTCCCATCATGCCAGGGACTGCCCCTATAGCCAAGTGGTCCAAGGTATTGGCACTGATCATTCGCTGTCTCCCATCATGCCAGGGACTGCCCCTATAGCCAAGTGGTCCAAGGTATTGGCACTGATCATTCGCTGTCTCCCATCTTGCCAGGGACTGCCCCTATAGCCAAGTGGTCCAAGGTATTGGCACTGACCATTCGCTGTCTCCCATCATGCCAGGGACTGCCCCTATAGCCAAGTGGTCCAAGGTATTGGCACTGACCATTCGGTGTCTCCCATCATGCCAGGGACTGCCCTTATAGCCAAGTGGTTCAAGGTATTGGCACTGATCATTCGCTGTCTCCCATCATGCCAGGGACTGCCCTTATAGCCATGTGGTCCAAGGTATTGGCACTGATCATTCGTTGTCTCCCATCATGCCAGGGACTGCCCCTATAGCCAAGTGGTCCAAGGTATTGGCACTGATCATTCGCTGTCTCTCATCATGCCAGGGACTGCCCCTATAGCCAAGTGGTCCAAGGTATTGGCACTGATCATTCGTTGTCTCTCATCATGCCAGGGACTGCCCCTATAGCCAAGTGGTTCAAGGTATTGGCACTGACCATTCGCTGTCTCCCATCATGCCAGGGACTGCCCCTATAGCCAAGTGGTTCAAGGTATTGGCACTGATCATTCGCTGTCTCTCATCATGCCAGGGACTGCCCCTATAGCCAAGTGGTCCAAGGTATTGGCACTGATCATTCGTTGTCTCCCATCATGCCAGGGACTGCCCCTATAGCCAAGTGGTCCAAGGTATTGGCACTGATCATTCGCTGTCTCTCATCATGCCAGGGACTGCCCCTATAGCCAAGTGGTTCAAGGTATTGGCACTGACCATTCGCTGTCTCCCATCATGCCAGGGACTGCCCCTATAGCCAAGTGGTTCAAGGTATTGGCACTGACCATTCGCTGTCTCTCATCATGCCAGAGACTGCCGCTATAGCCAAGTGGTTCAAGGTATTGGCACTGACCATTCGCTGTCTCTCATCATGCCAGGGACTGCCCCTATAGCCAAGTGGTTCAAGGTATTGGCACTGACCATTCGCTGTCTCCCATCATGCCAGGGACTGCCCCTATAGCCAAGTGGTCCAAGGTATTGGCACTGATCATTCGCTGTCTCCCATCATGCCAGGGACTGTCCCTATAGCCAAGTGGTTCAAGGTATTGGCACTGATCATTCGCTGTCTCCCATCATGCCAGGGACTGCCCCTATAGCCAAGTGGTCCAAGGTATTAGCACTGACCATTCGCTGTCTTCCATCATGCCAGGGACTGCACCTATAGCCAAGTGGTTCAAGGTATTGGCACTGACCATTCGCTGACTCTCATCATGCCAGGGACTGCCCCTATAGCCAAGTGGTTCAAGGTATTGGCACTGATCATTCGTTGTTTCTCATCATGCCAGGGACTGCCCCTATAGCCAAGTGGTTCAAGGTATTACCACTGACCATTCGCTGACTCTCATCATGCCAGGGACTGCCCTTATAGCCAAGTGGTCCAAGGTATTGGCACTGATCATTCGCTGACTCTCATCATGCCAGGGACTGCCCCTATAGCCAAGTGGTTCAAGGTATTGGCACTGATCATTCGCTGACTCTCATCATGCCAGGGACTGCCCCTATAGCCAAGTGGTTCAAGGTATTGGCACTGATCATTCGTTGACTCTCATCATGCCAGGGACTGCCCCTATAGCCAAGTGGTTCAAGGTATTGCCACTGACCATTCGTTGACTCCCATCATGCCAGGGACTGCCCCTATAGCCAAGTGGTCCAAGGTATTGGCACTGATCATTCGCTGACTCTCATCATGCCAGGGACTGCCCCTATAGCCAAGTGGTCCAAGGTATTGGCACTGATCATTCGCTGTCTCCCATCATGCCAGGGACTGCCCCTATAGCCAAGTGGTCCAAGGTATTGGCACTGATCATTCGCTGTCTCCCATCATGCCAGGGACTGCTCCTATAGCCAAGTGGTTCAAGGTATTGGCACTGATCATTCGCTGTCTCTCATCATGCCAGGGACTGCCCCTATAGCCAAGTGGTCCAAGGTATTGGCACTGATCATTCGCTGACTCTCATCATGCCAGGGACTGCCCCTATAGCCAAGTGGTCCAAGGTATTGGCACTGATCATTCGCTGTCTCCCATCATGCCAGGGACTGCCCCTATAGCCAAGTGGTCCAAGGTATTGGCACTGACCATTCGCTGTCTCCCATCATGCCAGGGACTGTCCCTATAGCCAAGTGGTTCAAGGTATTGGCACTGATCATTCGCTGAATCCAATCATGCCAGGGACTGCCCTTATAGCCAAGTGGTCCAAGGTATTGGCACTGACCATTCGCTGTCTCTCATCATGCCAGGGACTGCCCCTATAGCCAAGTGGTCCAAGGTATTGGCACTGACCATTCGCTGTCTCCCATCATGCCAGGGACTGCCCCTATAGCCAAGTGGTTCAAGGTATTGGCACTGATCATTCGCTGAATCCAATCATGCCAGGGACTGCCCCTATAGCCAAGTGGTCCAAGGTATTGGCACTGACTATTCGCTGTCTCCCATCATGCCAGGGACTGCCCCTATAGCCAAGTGGTTCAAGGTATTGGCACTGATCATTCGCTGTCTCCAATCATGCCAGGGACTGCCCCTATAGCCAAGTGGTTCAAGGTATTGGCACTGACCATTCGCTGTCTCCAATCATGCCAGGGACTGCCCCTATAGCCAAGTGGTTCAAGGTATTGGCACTGATCATTCGCTGAATCCAATCATGCCAGGGACTGCCCCTATAGCCAAGTGTTCCAAGGTATTGGCACTGACCATTCGCTGTCTCTCATCATGCCAGGGACTGCCCCTATAGCCAAGTGGTCCAAGGTATTGGCACTGATCATTCGCTGTCTCTCATCATGCCAGGGACTGCCCCTATAGCCAAGTGGTTCAAGGTATTGGCACTGACTATTCGCTGTCTCCCATCATGCCAGGGACTGCCCCTATAGCCAAGTGGTTCAAGGTATTGGCACTGATCATTCGCTGTCTCCCATCATGCCAGGGACTGCCCCTATAGCCAAGTGGTTCAAGGTATTGGCACTGATCATTCGCTGTCTCCCATCATGCCAGGGACTGTCCCTTTAGCCAAGTGGTTCAAGGTATTGGCACTGACCATTCGCTGACTCTCATCATGCCAGGGACTGCCCCTAATAGCCAAGTGGTCCAAGGTATTGGCACTGACCATTCGTTGACTCTCATCATGCCAGGGACTGCCCCTATAGCCAAGTGGTTCAAGGTATTGGCACTGACCATTCGCTGTCTCTCATCATGCCAGGGACTGCCCCTATAGCCAAGTGGTTCAAGGTATTGGCACTGACCATTCGCTGTCTCTCATCATGTCAGGGACTGCCCCTATAGCCAAGTGGTTCAAGGTATTGGCACTGATCATTCGCTGTCTCCCATCATGCCAGGGACTGCCCCTATAGCCAAGTGGTTCAAGGTATTGGCACTGATCATTCGCTGTCTCTCATCATGCCAGGGACTGCCCCTATAGCCAAGTGGTCCAAGGTATTGGCACTGATCATTCGCTGTCTCCCATCATGCCAGGGACTGTCCCTTTAGCCAAGTGGTTCAAGGTATTGGCACTGACCATTCGCTGACTCTCATCATGCCTGGGACTGCCCCTAATAGCCAGGTGGTCCAAGGTATTGGCACTGACCATTCGTTGACTCTCATCATGCCAGGGACTGCCCCTATAGCTAAGTGGTTCAAGGTATTGGCACTGACCATTCGCTGTCTCCCATCATGCCAGGGACTGCCCTTATAGCCAAGTGGTCCAAGGTATTGGCACTGACTATTCGCTGTCTCCCATCATGCCAGGGACTGCCCCTATAGCCAAGTGGTTCAAGGTATTGGCACTGACCATTCGCTGTCTCTCATCATGCCAGGGACTGCCCCTATAGCCAAGTGGTTCAAGGTATTGGCACTGATCATTCGCTGTCTCCCATCATGCCAGGGACTGCCCCTATAGCCAAGTGGTCCAAGGTATTGGCACTGACCATTCGCTGTCTCTCATCATGCCAGGGACTGCCCCTATAGCCAAGTGGTCCAAGGTATTGGCACTGACCATTCGCTGTCTCTCATCATGCCAGGGACTGCCCCTATAGCCAAGTGGTTCAAGGTATTGGCACTGATCATTCGCTGTCTCCCATCATGCCAGGGACTGCCCCTATAGCCAAGTGGTTCAAGGTATTGGCACTGATCATTCGCTGTCTCTCATCATGCCAGGGACTGCCCCTATAGCCAAGTGTTCCAAGGTATTGGCACTGACCATTCGCTGTCTCTCATCATGCCAGGGACTGCCCCTATAGCCAAGTGGTTCAAGGTATTGGCACTGATCATTCGCTGACTCTCATCATGCCAGGGACTGCCCCTATAGCCAAGTGGTTCAAGGTATTGGCACTGATCATTCGTTGTCTCCCATCATGCCAGGGACTGCCCCTATAGCCAAGTGGTCCAAGGTATTGGCACTGATCATTCGCTGACTCTCATCATGCCAGGGACTGCCCCTATAGCCAAGTGGTCCAAGGTATTGCCCCGAATAGATTCATTAACAACTGACTAGTCAAGAGTTAGCCTCAATAGTCAATACGGCATTAAATGTGACGATAAATTTCCTTAAGCAACGCTAAAGAACCTTCACTCCATACCCTTGCCACTGTGCTTGTCTTGGCAAGGCATTCTCCTTTATTAATGTCACGCCCTGGGATTTCTCTTGAGCCAAAAGGGAAATTCTCTGTGACACTCAGTCCGCACGAGTGCTCTCAGGCGACCTCTGCGACGGAAGGCTTCTTGCTAAACGACCTTTGAGACATTTTTGAAAATCGTTGTTCATAGTATGTCGCCCAAATTGTATCAGTAGCTTGAAAAAAGCCAGATGTAAGACGTTCCTCTGGAATACAATTCAATAATTCTATTGACGACGTCTTCTAAACTGGACTTCCTATGGAAAGGCAGATAATATGAAAAACTGCCAGTGACTGGGGTTAATTTTATTACGTACACCAGTTTATTCCACCATTAACAAATAGACTGCTATGATTAAGCCTTAATATGGCAGGAGAATTGACGATAAACGAAATCCTACACCTAGAATATCAATAATTCTTATAAGGGTTTGACTCTCTCACTGCATTATGTATGCCTTTCACTGCTGTAAATCCTGCAGTTTGTTTTGAATAAATGACACAATTTATATTAAATAGATTGTCACTTGATTCTGAGGGTCTTGAATGTCCTCGTTAAGACCATGCATGAAGATACTACCTATGAATATACTCATGTGTTGATGTGAGTTATTATATAGCTTAATGTACGTTATTGACATAACACCTAAGTCCATGCCCTATTCGTTCTTGCAGAGAAGAAAAGGTTGTTAGACCATGGCATTGTTAGAGTAGAAAAGATTGTTAGACCATGGCATTTTTAGAGTAGAAAAGGTTGTTAGACCATGGCATTGTTAGAGTAGAAAAGGTTGTTAGACCATGGCATTGTTAGAGTAGAAAAGGTTGTTAGACCATGGCATTGTTAGAGTAGAAAAGGTTGTTAGACCATGGCATTGTTAGAGTAGAAAAGGTTGTTAGACCATGGCATTGTTAGAGTAGAAAAGGTTGTTAGACCATGGCATTGTTAGAGTAGAAAAGGTTGTTAGACCATGGCATTGTTAGAGTAGAAAAGGTTGTTAGACCATGGCATTGTTAGAGTAGAAAAGGTTGTTAGACCATGGCATTGTTAGAGTAGAAAAGGTTGTTAGACCATGGCATTGTTAGAGTAGAAAAGGTTGTTAGACCATGGCATTGTTAGAGTAGAAAAGGTTGTTAGACCATGAGTTGTAGACAGTCGTGATAAGGTTTACGTAACACATTCACATTTGGAACATCCATGTGCTCTGAAGCACATTGCAACAACTAGGTGACAAAGCCATGCTTGACAATACCAAGACCTGTGTTACCTAATATGAAAGTCGTATGACTGTGGTCGCCGTCCCTTATGGGTTTAGCAGTCCTTCGTTAAATGTGTTTAAATAACTTACATGCCATGAAGTTGTTTGAGAACTTGCCGGACCATCTTTGTAGTCGTAACGTAGATAGATTCAGCCATTAACAGCACGATGGATGCTGTACACGTCCATTGCCTTATGCTGCCCTGTCTGGCTACTACATCTTGCGTTACGTAAATTCATTATGAGTTACAGCGAATACCTTTTAGTCAGAAATGATGGCCGTCATTTCATTATCCAGCATGGACGTGGTAATATGGAAAGGTGTGCTTCATTATCTCTTAGCATTGGAGGTATTATCTCGTACTGTCAGACACCGTGTTTTTCCTGAGATTTATCTAATTTCATTTTATGTATCAAGGTGCATTTTGATGATGTTATGTTCGAGTTGTTTCGTATTTCAGACGACCGGTGATCAAAGAGTTCCCGAAGAAAAAGCGGGAAGTCATTTCGTATGGAAATGCTTTATCAAACATGTTGTTCCATTTTCTCTTTAGATTACCTCTGTTAGCAATTTTGGAATTTATTACGATTATCGTCACTTTTTCGGGCATTAATCGTGACTAACTTATTGTAATTATGGGAAAAGAAGTACCCTGCGAAAACCACCACCCGACTCAAAGTCACTGGCATTTTTCTCACTTGCCCGGCTGGGATTCGAACCCAGGCAAGTGATGAGAGACAACGTGCAATCAGTAGAAACGTACATTTGATAGCGAATAAGCTGAGCACATTGACAAAGTAAGCACGTCCTCAATGCACAGAAGATACATAAAGATGTAAGGTATATGTAGAGCCGGGAAATTAACATGAGACTCAGTATGGTAGACAGGATTATAACTCTAACTTATCAACTTCTATCAAAAAGTATTATCATGTATTCTTCATTTATTTTCATCAGTTCAGAATTGTCTAGTTACGTTCGCTGTTCTGTTCAAACCTTTTTTCTTGTACCACTTTGTATTTCTGTTCTGATATATTTTATAATTTTGTTTAATTATGAATCTGTATTATTTGGACAATAAACATACGACTATACTGCTGCTACTTCTATAACTACTACTACTACTACTACTACTACTACTACTACTACTACTACTACTACTACTACTACTACTGCTGCTGCTGCTGCTGCTGCTGTTGCTGCTACTACTACTAGTACTACTGCCGCTACTACTACTACTGCTACTACTACTATTGCTGCTGCTGCTGTATTAGTATTAGTACTTCCAGGTCAGTATTGGACAATTGAGCTGTGCTTTGTTTGCTGTGTAAGTATGCCATGCCGTCAGTGACATAGCGTAATCTGTGGTGTTAGGTAACAGAGCTCCCCGCACGGTTGAGTGCCTCCTCCACAGGCAGGTGTCGTGTCAGAGAAATCAATAACACAACAAATCCTGCCAGCAGCATACCCGCAGCAAAACAACCCAATCCGGGAATCCGCCCAATTTCATGGCTGCATAGTTGAGACAGTGAATTAGATCTTCGGCTTGTGTGCGCGAGCTCTGAATATTGAAGTCCACTCCCATTGATTGGGTTATGTGTGTTTAAACTGGTTCCGTTTGCACCAGCAATGGGGCGGTGCAATTGGTTTCTTTCAGCTGTCTCTGCGTATTAGTATAAATGACATGTTTCTATAATGCTGGTCGCCCAGGTGACTAGAGAACGATAATGCAATCCCACTGGTATTTTGAGATTATCCTTAAGCTGCTGCATGGGGAAGAGCTTTCAGGTAAACTTTTGCCAATTCTCTATATGGATAGACGGTATACTGCACAAAGTGTGGAACAACTCTCTCTCTCTCTCTCTCTCTCTCTCTCTCTCTCTCTCTCTCTCTCTCTCTCTCTCTCTCTCTCTCTCTCTCTCTCTATATATATATATATATATATATATATATATATATATATATATATATATATATATATATATATATATATATATATATACATGTATATATATATATATATATATATGTATATATATGTATATATATATATATATATATATATATATATGTATATATATATATATATATATATATATATATATATATATATATATATATATATATATATGTATATATATATATATATATATATATATATATATATATATATATATATATATATATATATATATATATATATATATGTATATATATATATATATATATATATGTATATATATATATATATATATATATATATATATATATATATATATATATATGCATATATATATATATATATATATATATATCGTCAGAGACTCAGTATGGTAGACAGGATTATAACTCTAACTTATCAACTTCTATCAAAAAGTATTATCATATATATATATATATATATATAAATATATATATATATATATATATATATATATATATATATATATATATATATATATATATATATATATATATATATATATATGTATATATATATATATGTATATATATATATATATATATATATATATATATATATATATATATATATATATATATATATATATATACATGTATATATATACCGCTAACTCACCCCCTCTCTCCTGCCTTATTTATACATAATGAGATAGTGCGCATGCAGTTAGACTTGAGAAATCCCAAGAATCTCTAAAATAAATGACAGGGAGAGATATTTTCTTCATCCGGCATTTTGCCAAACCTTTTTCCCTCAGAGGATGCTTTGATCGTGAATATTTCCATTCACTAGGGGTAAAACCAGATCTGCTGAGTAATATCTTTACATTTTTAGCATTGTTAAGCATCTAAAGCTGCCAGGATTTTCATCTATGTGACGTGTCGTGATATGCATTATACCTGCTAGTGTTTGCCAGGTATTTATCCTGGGAAATCATTTTAAGCCCCCTCCCTTCTCATTCCTCCTTACACATGCTTTTTTGCTAATCAACATTTCCTATACATTGCAATACCAAATTTTAAGATGTCATCTTATGAATATTTGCAGTTGCACATTGTATATATGATTGATATTGGAATCGGGGAATCCCCCATGGCCAAGTGGTAAGATGTCTGAAGCAATGTTTTTCATGGTGCATTTCTGATTGATGGGCCCCTTTAGACTCTTCGTAAAGGAAGAATGATGTCAACTTCTACGCAGAGGCCTGCACGATGCGTGGATTGCCCTAGAGATATCTTTTCGTTTTACGGTTGGTCCACAGATCAGGATAATGTGTAGGTCATGCTTAAACCTGCAAAAGTCAGAATGAACATACATGAAACTGGTCGCCAGTGTACGTGCCGTAAATTTCGGGCATTTTCCTTAAAGCTGATACCAAAAAGTAAACGATGAAAGTGTTTTGAAATGTGCTTTTGAAGGTATTAAATCCGAACCTGGTAAAAACGGATAATCCTCTGCTGCTCCAGCAGTAGACCTAACAATGGCGCGCGTGCACTGTGACAACGCACACGCACATGATCTGGCGCCAGTTTCCAAGGAAAACAAACGATGCACGTCACAGCACAAGCAGATTACCATTATTGAACTATTGCATTGGCAGCCTTTTGCTAGGTTTAGCTAGCTAACTGCACGGTACAATGTGTATATTCTCTCTAGTGTGTAACAAAAGGTGGTGGAAGGGTCGTATATCAAAATACACAATCATGACGGCGTCAGTGTGTAGGTATCTGAACCGAAATCGCCCACATACCATATTATAAAACATATTACAAATACATGTACACGTACCCACAGTTTCACAAACTCATCCATATCCTGGTCATAACTTAAACGTTCTGTGACCTGGTGCGTTTAAGTATGAATTCATATTTCATGGTGCTGGTAAACTGCGCCGTTATTAAAGATGTCGACAACCTCACCCATATCACGCTATACTTTATGCCCAAACTCATTTGGCGCGACAGTAATTGGAATGGATCGTTTTTACACTTTGTAATCCGGTCCCCAGATTGCCTTTTGTGCTGGTAATGCGATAGTCCTGTCATTTATGCATAGCCATCTGCTAAGGAGCCCCTTAAAGCGTCACCTGAGAAATCTACCTAGCAAGATGAAGCTGACTACTGGGCCCCCCGCAAGAGGCGACCCCTGAAGCTTGCCTCGGAACAATAGGAAATTAGTTGCTAAACTAGGTCAGCCACAGGTGTACCTCATCATGGCATCAGGTTTTTGTAGGCTGCTGCAGCATTTTCTTTACCAGATTTAGGTATACAAGTATGCGGCAATAGGATGTTCTTCCCGCGCTCACCGCTAATAGATGGCGCCACTCGCATGCGGACCACTCGCTGAAGAGTGCGGGTATTTATAGAGTGTGTCTGTGACATACTAAGGCAAGCGAATGCCTTCAAAGACTGTTCGCGTATGATAACATATGTTTTATACAATATCTACAAAGTTACAGATGCGCGTTTAATTATTTTTCCAATCGGAATAGCTGTAGGCAATGATGGTCTCTTTATTTTCCATATATCTTCGCATTCACGCGCGTATATTGATGCATTTTACGTGCAAACGACATTCCCATCATGTCTGGATCGCGTGTAAACTATTATAGGGGTAAAGTACCAGCCAGGCTGTCGTGTTGGAAAACCCAAGACTAAGGGTGGTCTGATGTATCTCAGAGCCGAGGGGCTCAGGCCAGGGTCTGTAAGATGCACCCGACCTCCCGAGGCCTTAGGGTTTCCAACTCAGCTGCCTGGCGAGGTCTTATTGGCTACTAATTTAGAGCATGGAAAATATTGTTTTCTGCTCAAATAGCCTGTAATTTGTGAAAACAAGGCCTCTTTAAAATGTTGTTTACATGTGGTTGCCTTGACAGCGCACGCGGGCAAAAAATGAGGCCAGAAAACACTTTAATCCTGTCATAGTTGCACTGTGTGGCAGAAAATAATGTCTATACATTGCTGTGCAATATACTATATATATATATATGTTTTAATTCGTGGGAAAAGTGCATTTAATTGATGAACCAAGGCCATTTTAAAAGTTATTTACATAAAGTTGCCATGACACCGTGCAAGGACAAAGAACGAGGGTAGGACAAATGTCTAAATAATACTATGGCAACATGCTGTAATATTTATAAAGCAATAAGAAGTGGCGAAACATTGCTGGTGGCGGGCAGTGGGGATAAATGGGTTTCTTCACTCAGTCAGTGCCGACAGCTTCGGTAAATACAATGACCCGTTCCAGAGCTGTCATAAAAAGGAAGATAAGTGAGCTCCACTGTCTTAATGGCTATTGCAAACCACTTAGACCGTAGACACATCACACCGACGTAACCCTAAAACTTAGCATAGCCTATGCGTCACAAGGTGTATATATATATATATATATATATATATATATATATATATATATATATATATATATATATATATATATATATATATATATATATATACATGTATATATATATTACAAGACGACCAGTATATAAGAACATTTGCGTGGCAGCATGCTCATTGCAAAAATCCTTTCGAGTAAATATCAGTCAGGCGCAAATTCCAGAAAAAGTTACCTATTGAAGCATTTTTTGTTTAAAGTCGGTATCCGGTAATTCTACCCAATATCAGGGCACTAATTCTGAAAATGACAGATACCAAGCTAATTTTTCAGTGTTACTACCTCTTAATCAGCATTCTTGGATGACTCTGGCACGTTTTATACGTTAATTTGCATAATTTATTTTAGATCAGTGTGACATCATTCCAAATTTGGGTATCAGAATCAAGCTCTCAACCGTAGGAGTTCATTCATCTTTTTTTTTTGGTAGTTTTAGTGGTGGCCATGGCAACGGGAGCCGGAAATTAATCAAAACTGAGGAAAATGCTTATGTTCTTGATTTGTGTGATACTTAAGCGCTTTACCCACATTTAACAAATCTAAGGACATCAGTATGTTTATTTCAAAAACTTTGTAAACTTAACTATATCAGCCTCTCGGACTATATCAGACTCTTTTCAACTCCAGCCGGCTATCAATCGGGACAAGTTGTAAATGTCCAGCATAAAGTTTTTGTGAAAGCCGGAATTATTTACAGAACGGATTTAATTAGAAATACGGAGTAGCGCGAATGCAACAAGTATATTATTAACCTAAATAGTACGTATTGTTTCTATTTCAAAATGTCCACCATATTTGCTGGAACTAGACATACACTGTGATAGTTAAGGACACTTTAAGGACCAAGAAGCCTAGCATTGGTTCCGTTTATGTGTTTTATGCCAATTTGGCAAACCGTCCCTGCTAACATCAAGTTAGATGATGGCATTGAACCTTACATGTGGAACACAGAACATCCACAGTCGTTGCATATGGTAAGGTTCACTATTATTGAAATAACCCTGGTTCAGTACCGAAACCGGGCTAGCACCCTTGTATTGATTTCTGGTGTTATATAGCGGGACTAGGGTTTAGTGTCGTCTCCCATAAACTTTATTATCAGCTTAGACGAAGAAAAGAATGGATATGTAGCGAGACACTAATTATTATATGCGTTATAGTGAAGGGTTGGACACGACAGGGGTTTCTGATCTGGCATCAGGGTGGGGTTACGAGGAAACAAGGACCAATCAAGGATCTCGTATAATTTACATTACAGAGAACCCTGTGCGCCAGCATCATCTGAGCATGCTCAGAGCTCGACTTTTAGACTATTGGCTGAGGCTAGCCTGTTGAGGTTGACCGGCTGGTATCATATCCACTTGTTTTTTTATTTATCTAAGGTCAACAGGCTTCCGACCAAAACCAAGTCAGAAGCATTTTGCTATGCTCCGGACACGTACCAAGGGTTGGGAAACGTATTTCCCCTCTTTTCAGTCACCGACGTCTAGGTCTATGTATTGCTGTCATTAATTAATGACAGCGCCGTTTAAATTAGACTTAATCAGACTTTTTTCAATTTCCAACCAGCGATCGAGTTGAATAAGTTGTAAATGTCCACCATATTGATTTTGTAAAGGCCGGAAATATTTACGGAATGGATGTAATTTTAAATTTTGGATTAGCGCAAATGCAACAAATATATTGTTAACCTAAATAGTATATATTTTTTCTATTACGAATCATCCAGAATATTTGCTGGGAGAAGGCATATCATATTTGTATTGATTAATGACACTTTCAAGACAAAGCTGCCAGACATTGGGCTCCGTTTATTGTTTTTTTGCAAAACCATCCCTGCTACAGTTAAATGATGGCATTGAACCTTACATGTGCAACACAGAACATCCACAATAAGATATCGTTGCATATAGTTAGGTTCAATATCATTAAACTAATCACACCCATGCATCCATAAAACTAAACTATAGCCTATGCGACACAATCTTGTTGATGTATTATTTGTGTATATATGCATGAATATATATATATATATATATATATATATATATATATATATATATATATATATATATATATATATATATATAAACATACATACATACATATATGTGTGTGTCTGTGTGCCTCTCTCTATGTCCGTACTGACTCTTTCAAAAGTGACAGTTTAATAATCGATCATACGATTTCATTAATACAGTCAGTAGTTGTGGCACCACTATATATTTATGTATATCAAAAATGTTAGACTATCCTTACTTGGTTATACATTATTTCTCATTCCGAAATTTGTTTGCCACTTTGGCGCCACCTATATGGACGGCATGACTGGTGACCCCCCCTTTTTATTCTAGATATTGGACCTGACAATGAAAGCTTAAACAAGGTATGAGAAAATTCTAATGGTGATGTAGTTTAACCCTTTCTATGCTGAGACTTCTTTCGTCCATTCTCAGAAAAATGCAGAGTTTTGAAAACCATCTGAACCCTGCCATGTTGGTATTCATTGGATAGCTCTCGTATGTACTCTCAGATGAGTACCAATGTGCCAGGGTTTCAGTAATTCTTCACATCACCTTGTATTGGATAAATTATCCACCAGCAGCATAACGGTATAATGAACTTTCAATTTTAGACATGAATATGCAAATGTATAAGGTGGCACTTCGGATGCCACCTATACGGCCCCACTTTTTGAGATTTTCAAAGGAGATCTGACAATGATCTTTAAATGGACTTTAAGTTTAGATGTCACTGTCACCTTGTCGAATAACCCAATACAGTATGCCTAAGGAGTTTATATTGATTTCTCAGAACCAGCAGTCAAATGCGCCGTCCAGTAGTCTTAGATGAATAAAAGCAATTCATGTATATTATTCCAAGTTAGAGGGGAAAGTGAATCGCGTGTAAAACGTTTTTATAAGCGATTTTTAAACGCGTGGTTTGAAGGCTTCCTTTTGCCATGTATGTATGTGACTGCCAGGCAGAGCGCACGCTATACCGGCTGACCCACTTTGGTCCGCATCCGGCGTGAAGCGCCGCTCAGCGGAATAGTTCCTAGAACATCCTATTCTAATCCCACTCTTGTCGTGCACAGCTTATCGTCCGTACTCTCCTCTACTGCTGCTAGGGGGAACCACTAATTAACTCTTCTACACGGAGTTTGCACATTACGTGACAGGAGAATGGGATGAGATTATAAACCCAACAGAAAAAATGAATTTCGGTCGAATATTCCTCAATCAAAAGATTGCGTTTTTTGGTTTGTTCTTTTATTTATTTTATATGTACAATGGATATGCATAAGATGTATGTATACAGCAATATAGATGTTAAGCCTGCTTCTTTAGTACCGGAGATTCGTATCACGTAAGGTACACTTTGGGTCAATAGAGTTATGTTTAATAGATTATGGAATCTCCTATCCAGTGAAATGTTCAAGCAGCGCTCACATCGTTCAAGCTGGTTGACGCTGAGAGGTGCTGTTTACGACAACGTTGCAATTGCAAGACTCTCAGAACGTTTCTCAGAGGAGTGGGGTTTCACTCTGTCAAATTTTCTAGCTCCTCTTCTTGTATCGTTAAGGACGAAAATCACAAACAAGCAATCACACTTCAATACAACACAGTACATTCCTTTTATATATTAGCTACATGGATAATAATCTACTATTTTCTCCTAACACTTAAAGTGTTGCATTAATTAAACTCATCCAAATAACAACGGAGTGAGGCATACCTTGATACCTTAGGATCAGACGGTATTATCTGAGTTTTCCTATTAAGTATAACACTTTCCGTTGAAATATTTTAATAACTAGAATTGGTTGCCGCATTGTTCTAATTTATCAAATCACGTGTGCCCTTCAAAATGCAAATGATGCCAATGAGTTAATGTCTTATCCGAAAATACCCGACCACTTATATTTGATAGTTCCTCTTTAGCTACTTAGAAGATGAAACAGCTCGATATTTAGTTGGTTATATGAACCCTTCTGATGCCACATACGCATACTAGTATACGTGTGTAGGAACGCTTGGCTAGATAAGCAATTACCGGTACATGCATTTATGCGTGCGAGATGATTAAATTTGATTCAACAAGAGGCTGACTTGCGAATCCGAAGAGATTATCCAACACAACACTGCTCAAGATTAGCCGATTGGGTGTCAGAATGTTATCAGTAAGTCATGGTTCGCATTGATATGACTATGGCAGACCATTTATAACGTGAGTCAGACACAATCTACCTGGTTTTAGATATTAGCCTATTTCATATTTCTAATTCTTTTTTTTCTTTTTTTTTTTTGGTTTCTCCAAAAATGGATCTAATTATTCACGTCTTGTCACATATAAAATCAATAGGTTTACATCAAAAGAAGTTCTTCCTCAGGTATGATCATGAATAGCATAGTTGTAGTTTATGTTGCTTCTAGACTGGTAAACAATTGATTCCACTCAGTTTCCAAAACATTGGAAGAATCAATAAACCTGTTAAACTGACAAATCATCACACATCATTTGAACCTGTGTTTGGTCTGTTCTTGTCATTCGACATTTATAATTTTTCTTTGCTTTAGAAATATAAGATATATCAAACAATCAGATTCATTTTACCTTTTAGTTGTTCATGTCCAAATATTTTTGGAGATAGTCCAATTTGGTTTTCCTATTGTTTTTGCTTTAGGAAATACTTTCCTCTATTCCTTTCCAGAATAATTTTACATAGTAAGATTCCAGGAATTTGTTTCTGTAACTTATTTCTTTGCAAAGGTCGCATAAACCATCACTCTTAATCCCACTGTTTGTCAAATTGTTGTTTGTTGTCAATTGTTGATTCAAAATTCTATAAAATGCATATTGATTAGAAATGGATCATATTTCTTTATTACACAATAACTTGATGATGGTTGGATGATTTTTGTATCAATATTACACTGAGGACTTTCCTCCATTTACTTGAGACTTCTTTAGGAATAATTTCATCCGGGTGCATTTAGTTGTTATAAGGGGTTCGGCAACCTTTAGAACCATACCAAATGTATAGGCCACAGGTAGTTTTCTTTACGGATTGTCTTTTGTTGTATTTCCAGTCCTAAGAATGCTAGTAATGTGTAAACATTGATTTCATATGAAGTAACATTAAAAGTCCTTTACATCTTTCAATTGGTCCATTGACCAGAATGATTATGGTGGACCATGTTTTAACGATAGCCAAACATAATCCACCTGGTACTTGATTTTAAACTATTTGCAAGCGCTATTAGGGTTTGGCAGCAGGGACCTGTTGGCAAAGTTACAATATGGATTCGCGAGGGTTAAGGTTGAGTTTTTCGACACTGCAACTCACACATCAAAAAGCCCATCTAAAGACATTTGATGGATCCTCTTACTATGCAGTGGGTGAAAAGCTTATTTATCAGTTGGTGTTTTGTGATTGAAGTTTTCAAGACTGCTTTCTGATGTGAAGGGCATACATCACTCTGCTTTTGTTTCCACTTTCACTCTACATGTAGATGGTTTGAGGTAAATGTCGTCATGGGATCCGTTAGATTCCCCCACTCTCTCTGATACCTGTCTTACTTGATTGACTGTGTCAGGGAGCATAAATCGTTCATGTTGTCGGTGATTGGGTTTTGACACGAAGTTATCTATCAGCTAGTTGCGTCAGTTTTTCACCTCCGCGTTTATCTCCAGTAATCTCATCAAACATCTCGGCTCGTGTAGATTTCAATCGAAAGAGCCGTACCTCATTAACTGATCACTTTATTATTCTCTTTTGTTCCCGTAACAGAGGAAAGTTACAGAATGTTATAGCCATAACAACAGCTGGAGCCAAGATCATTAGCTAAGGAGAAGTTGGTGCAAAATACCTCAGACGACTCTGCCATGGGGGCGTCCCGTGGCTTAGTATGATACCATTGTATGAGCTTAATCAATAAGCCGATACCCCATGAAGGAAGTATATCAACACGAATAGTAAAGAACTCCAAAAAATCGCAATATAGCAATGTGCATCTAATTTGGACATCTTGTTGTCTGTTCTGTTGGAATTTTGGTGTTTCAAATTATGGACCATGCTGACGCAGACCTATGTCATTACATGTCCCTTTTCGCATTATCAAATGCCGTTGAAGAATTTGGAGCAGTGTAAACCAATTAAGATTTGAATATAAAGGGTCCCCCGATTAAATTATCAACGTAAAGCTAACATGTTTTAATTATCCCAACATATGCCTAACCAAAATACAAGCCCTTTAGCACACAGACGGAGAGTTACACACACACACATTTGCACTTTAAACTCAAAAGGTATGAAAGTTCTATCGCTCTCTATGAGTCACAATGCCTAGATTGAAAGGAAGACATTCGTGTGCGACAGGCGCATTCGGCAAACATACCATATATACATATGTACGATGTTTCATTACTCATGTATATATTTTAGTCTGTTTTGATGACATGCTTGATTTTGTTTGTACGTTTATTGATAATTGTCTTTTTCAGAACCATGGGGCGAGTGCCAACACGTGTCCTGTGGTACAGGTGGTATACGTTTCCGCCAGATCAAGTGCACCCACATTTCAGGGTATGCCACCCTCCAGACCAACTGCAAGGGCATAAAGCGTCCACTAAGCGAGCGAAGCTGTTTCAAAACGTGCGAGGAGCACAGGAATAAGGTAGAATGGGACATCGGGGATTGGGGTACGTGTCTCGGCGATGTGGAAATCCTCTGTCCAGAACTCCATGGCGTCCAGTACAGAAAGGTCACGTGTTCCTTTATCGAATCTCGCGAGAGTTTGGAGGACGTGGTTTGTGAGACGTTCTCCCCCCGTCCGCTCTCCAAGAGGCCGTGCGGATTACAATGCCCGCAGGACTGTATTGTTACGGAGTTTGGCGCGTGGGGGGTATGTCAAGGGTGCGACATACCCCAACAGGTACGAACCCGTTCTGTTCTCGTTCCACCCATGTTCTCGGGCCGCTCCTGCCCCTCATTGGCTGAGACGAGGCCGTGTAATGAACAGTTGTCCGGAGGAAAGTGTCTGGCGTTAGCGGGTCGAGGGATCGATCACGCGGGCGTCTACCGGTACAAGGTTGGCCAGTGGGGGAAATGTAAGCGGTTTTCTGAGCGGAGGCGACGGCGACTGAGAGAGATAGGCAGCAAGCTCGGCCACCAGAAGCGAGAGGTGGGCTGCGTCAACGACAGGGGAGACATGGTGGAAAAACGGTCAGTATGACACAGGGGGCAAAATGCTGTCTTATTACAAGTAGATCTTATATGAATGTAGCAGAATACTACAAAAACATGTTTTTGATGGAAGTCCTTTCTTATTTTCAATTCCAATGCAAATGCCAAAGCTATCCAGGTTGTACAAATTGAATTTCTTTCCTAGACACCATCTTTCCCTTGATAGGAATTGGCGAGTAGGCATCAGCGTTGAGATACGTCCTTCTTTATTCCCTTATAGCTGTTGTGATCCATAGAGAAATCTTATATCAGCTACCAATACATATATATATATATATATATATATATATATATATATATATATATATATATATATATATATATATATATATATATATATATATATATATGCTGTGTATCATTTATTTGGCATGTCACAATTGCGCTGCATTAATATTGCATCTTTAGAAATGCATGCTTAAAGTGAAAGCGTACAGATTGCACTATCACGGATAAGATGTTTCGAACGTCGTAAACAATGGCTAAAGATCATACATCATATGATTTTGACTTATTTCCATCATTTCTTTCTACCATATTTAATATATGTTGTTTATGTTGGTGAACACCATGAGTCTGAGCAAAATATCTGTTTAATCTACTCAGTAAGTCTTGACACTGTGTTGAAAAAGCGAATCAACTTGTCAATGGCACCATTAAGAGTCAGGATGTGCTCACACATTCAATTAGTTCTGTATGCACTGCATCCACCCCAGCTAAGTGCCATCCGCTATCTAATGGCACGCCATTCACAACCTCTTCGACAGCATCGCGCATTCTCATAATGGAGCGTTAGACAAAATACACACACCAAGCAAAGTCGACGACGAGTAAATGACACATACATACATGACGTACATACATACACACATGTATACATACATACAGACAGACAGACAAACGCGCAAAAACATACCTACATATATACATACATGCATGCACAGACGCACACCCATACATACATACATACATACATACATACATACATACATACATACATACACACATATATACATACATGCATAAATACATGCGAGCAAAAACTGCAAATTGTATGTTACTATTCCCTCTATAAATGTTTCTCTTCCCTAGGTATTGCAAGGAGAATATCAAGAGCGAGACGCCACCAGGGAGTCAGATCTGTGTAGTCACCCAGGAATGCCAGGTATCAGAATGGGGGCCCTGGATCATGTTAAAGCCACCATGTAAAACAGCCAGGAATATAACCAGAGCTGCCCTCTATCGGCGGACCCGGCAAGTGACGGAACTCCCGGTCTGGGCGGAGGTGGACTGCCCTGTGTTAGAGGAAAAGGAGCACATGGGAACAAATGGTCGAGAAAATGAAATGCTACATGCATGTCCGAGGTAGTTTTCCTGAAGGAAGTTTCACTTTCCTATTTTTCATTAAAAAAAACAATTAGTGATGTCAATAAGAAATTGTCTAGTCAGGTAAAACCTTAGACTAGACGTTGAACGCTAAATGTATATAGCATATAGTATATACATATATATATATATATACACATATATATATATATATATATATATATATATATATATATATATATATATATATATATATATATATATATATATATATATATATACTGTAGAACACGAAATTCACGCGTGTCCCAAGTATAGCGAATTGGGGAGTTTTGCATCATAACGTATTTTTATGTTAGCGACGATAGCCGCCGCTGAGTCAGCGCCAGTACAGTAATAAAAAAGTACAGCGTTTTTATATATAGCGAAGCGGAACCACACGCTAAGTACGCTATATATAAACACACGCGGAAATTTCGTGTTCTACAGTATATATATATATGTATATATATATATACATATATAGTTTGCTCGCCCAGTTTGCTAATATATACAATTCTGTATCCAAACATTCATTTCCTTTTGAGAGAAACTCCTAGCTTCTTCCTCTTATCATCACGCATTCCAAATATTCATATTTATTATAATGGCATTGCTTTTGATAGATCAGATGAACTTGGTATCAAACTGTGCGTTGATCATGCGATGTGTCTATGGATTGGAATAAAAGGGGTACTATAGACATCTTCCAAAACCAGTTCACGTTATTTCCTTAGCCCTCTCTCTAATTCCAGTTTGTTTCAGATTGAAACGTATACATCATATAGAGGGTAGTTCTTAGGGTTGAACAGGTTTTACGCTTTTGATTTCTTCATCAGTTGAGATATCTGGTTTGTTTCAGTTATGAGTGGATTACGTCTGACTGGAGCGAATGCGAGAAGCAGGATGGGGATGTTGGTATAGGGGGCGCCACCTGCGGGATGGGGGTACATCATAGAACAAGTGCCTGCGTGAGAAAAAACGGTAAGTCGCTCTTTACCCATGAGAAAAGTTTCATGCATAAAAAATCGTGGTAAAATTTCATTTTCATGCATGATAATGAAATTTCCTTGTATGAAAATGAAAATTTTCCCCAACGGTTTTCTTTATGAGTTTTGCTATTTACAGTAATGTTTCAACCCCAAGTGGAGGCAATAGTCAATATTCATAACGAGCGAAGCTCGGAAGCTGCAAAGCAACTACCGAGCGCAGCGCGTACAATGGTAATGCGCGAGATATCTCATTGTTGTCAGGAGTACGACGGCCTTCATTTTCTATCAACCAAATCATCGTACGCCCGGGTCCTGCTGTTAAAAAGGAGGTGACGTCAGAGTCGCGTGAAATGGGTAAACAATGACCTTTGTTATGCTCGTTCCCAGGCCCAGTTCTCTGTCATACAACATAGAAACTATGGATATGTTTTAACCACCCACGGTTGCGGACAAAAGAGAGAAATAGACGCGTTTTACCATGAAGCCTATGCACTAATTCAACAATGGTAATATGCGCGTGTTGTGACGTGCAGCGTTTATTTTCCTTAGAAACTGGCGCCAAAGTGCGCACGTGTTACACGCGCGCCATTGTTTTTTTCAGCATTAACTACATAGCTCGCAATACATGCTGGCACTACGGGTAGAATATTGCAGCTATGTTAAACCTTACGCTACTGGTTGCTAATTTCGCCATGCTTCATCATATATATATATATATATATATATATATATATATATATATATATATATATATATATATATATATATATATATATATATATATATATATATATATATATATATATATATATATATATATATATATATATATATGTATATATATATATATATATATATATGTATATATATATATATATATATATATATATATATATATATATGTATATGTATGGGTGTATGTATGTATGTGCGCGTGTGTATGCAATTGTAGATGGCATGTTACGTCGTGTCGTCAGTAAAGTCATTACCTTCCCATCCTTTCAAGGGATTCATGGCGTGTGAGCGATTATCGATATCATCACATGGTACGTCATATGTTATCGATGTCTGGCCATATTGCTCGTTTTTTCCACAACCTTTAAGAGTTTCATGATACAACAACTATCATAAATCTAATGTGCCGTGATGTGTCCCTGTCACCGACGTCTATCCTGGAGATTTTGATAAAAGATATGTGAACCACTTGATAAATGTAATACCACTCCTATCATCACGTATGACGCCGATGTCATTCCGTCGCTGTCCATCCCATACAATTTGACAACTAGATAAATGTGAATGGCTGAGCAAGTGCTAACTACATGAGCTGACCCTGTACTAAGCGCAATTTTTCACACCGAGAAATTGTCGTCAATCGCAAAGCGGTTTTGGCGTAGAGGCAGACATGAACACCGCCCTAAGCAATAGCGAATGCCAAAAGCAATTACTGCCTTGCTGCCCGCCCGACACAGAGTGGCAGGGTGGTGGATTGAATCATATCCTAGCATTGGCTTGTTGGCGTTGATGTGGAGGGATATAGAGTGAGGATGCTGACCTGATCGTATCTAAGTCTGAGTGACTTGGTCAGAGATTCATATTATGTGTTGATGGACATAGATGTAATACTGCAATAGTTAAAATAGGTCCATGGATTGAGGGAGAATTGGTTTCCCACGTGGTGTGGTTCACTTAGATAGATATCATATGATATGCTCCTTCATATTCTCGAGACCGTTTTATTCTCTTTTTCGGGTATCTTTTCAATTTTCTAACAAACAACAAGAACTCCCACAGGTGCCATAGACACCGTGTGATAACAGTGACTTAAACGACGTGGTACTGGTAGCAAACAGAACGCAAGAGACCAGGGGTGTCCAACTGTCGAATGTTTGTATTTGTATTTGTATGTTTATTGACTGCACGTAGGAATTGTACAAAGTCATACTGCATACAAAGTCATATTTTCAAAGAAAAGTGGCTTTGCAACATAAATAACATATATACAATACAAAAGCAAGGTAACGTAACTTGAGACTATAAATTGAAACATAGATATAATAGAAAAGATAAACTTAAGTACGCCACTGGAATTAAAGACTGAAAATTTCTCTAATCAGAGGTTATCATTATATCGCTAGGTTTTGTGTCGTTATTAAGGTGATGTTAGCTTTACTATGCCATAGGTCGGCACCGCCCGGGTACATAGATAGGTAAACGGGTGTCAATGTGGTAATTGTTGCATCTGCAGTGTGCGACAGAGGCCTCAAGACGTGCGACACGACAAAATCTTCAATTACTTTTCAACCCAGGAAATTTTCCGGAAGCATGAGTGATCAAATGAGTCCGTTCGATGTTTTACTTACATTTTCAGATACAGATAGCATCAAAACTCCATCTATTGATACTACCTATTGATTGGTGTATATTATTGCTAAGAATGCTAATATGGTAGTGTCACCTGGTGACAATATCTAAAGTGATAGTGTCACAGCGCCTAATAAAAATTGCAATGCTCTACGACCAAGACTTCAGAATTTGGACACCCCTGGAGACACTACACAATCCCTTTTCATATATCGTCAAATGTTTGTATAATTGATTATTTTCTTTTTATTTAAAGGTGTTAGAGTATATTTGCAGCCTATGTGTAAGTGGGGCAATCTGTAGGTCAAGATCTGTTGCAAATAAGCGTTAGGCTCAATACGCACTTAAATATGCCGTTTGCGTTCAAGATGGGTACGAATTGAGTATATCATTTGTTCGATATTTCAATCATGCATTGTTGTTTGGCTAGCATTAAACATATATCTGTATGCCTGTCAGACCACACACATGTATTCAGAAGATTTACTCGTTTTACGTATTGATGCCTACAGATACCACGCCTGTAAAAGATTCGCTTTGCGTCGATACTCGCCCAGTGGTTAGCCGGAAGTGCGCGTTGCCATGCGCAGTAGACTGCCAGCTGGGTGCCTGGGCATCCTGGGGTGAGTGCTTGCCGTATAGGTGCCTCAGCAACGATATCCGCACAAAACGAGGTAAGACAATAAAGAAAAATAATGATTTTAGAAAAATAACAATGGCTTACATGTTGAAAATTGCATATTGTTAGATAGACGACGATGAATGTTAGATTACCATTACCAACTGTTGCAGTCATTTTAATTACAGAGTCTACCGCCAGAGCGCGGGCTGTAATATTCGCCACTATATATTGGACATGTAAAGAGGATTTCGGGCGTACTGAACTATTAACACGTATGAAATACAGAGCACTTTCAGAAATAAGAAACATCAGTACATACATTGCTCATTACGGCATATTCATATTTCTAAATCAAATAGGGGAAACTTTATAAACTAGGTATATACCTATATAACATAAATGGTCTTTCTGCTACAGGTCACCGTTACCGGCGCCGAGAAGTAGTACGCGAAGCCAGTCATGGTGGCGCCATCTGTCCCCATCTTGTGGAGAGTCAGCACTGTGACTACCCTCCCTGTTACAACTGGAACACTGACGCCAACGCCGCCTGCCGGCCACTGAGGACTACGACAACGTGCGGTCAAGGGGAACGGAATGTGTCCGTATTGTGCTTGGATAGGGAAGGGGTTGGTGAATTTATATATTGTTTATACTAACTATTTGATAGGTAAAGTGATTCTCAGAGATTCATGATAATCTACCAGATCCCAGACTGGTTGCAAAGCACATTATATTAGATAACTATACATTTTCCCGACTAGTATTTTGCAACTGCACTGGACCTTAAAACGAGAGATATTGATTTCATTTTTTGTGTACATTTATATTAATTTGATTTGTGAATATTTTTTTATTTCGTCACATGTATCTTATGAATTTATAGCACATTTTATCGTGCCCTTGTTAACCCATTCATATTTGAAGGTTACACGTGGTCTAACACGTATTACAATATCTTGAAAATAAAGCAATGCATGATAAATATTTGAATGGAAGTTTGTATTTCTGTTGGGATTAAAGATTTCTGCGAAAGGCTATTCTTGACAGACAGTAAAAAAGCAAATTCGTTTCATCACTTTTTCTCGAAAACATCAGTCATTTTTTCAAGACTTTTCGAAAAAAATCAGATTTTTTTTTTCCCAACGCTTTTAGGAAAAGTGTTAGAATTTTTTAAAAAAGTTGCGAAATTTTCTTTAAAAGTGCGAAAAACTAGTTAAACATGTTTTTTCACCTACAGGACGTTGTGAAGGATAAGATGTGTAAGACGTTTGCCCAGAAGCCCGAGACTCCGGATTCTTGCTCTGTGCCGTGCTCCTCAGACTGTGTGCTGTCCGAGTGGGGGCCATGGTCACCGTGCTCCAAATCCTGCGGGCTCAGGAAAGATGCAGGTCTCAGGAAGAGAACGCGATCCATCCTCGCAAATAATGCAGCAGGTAAAAGAAGTAATTAGCATATATTTTAGAATACAATCATCATGCGCAGAGGTATTTCCTCTCCCCTTTTGAATGTATGGATATTTATTGAATGCGGCTCAAAAATCATACACTTTATGACAAAATTACAAAAGTAAAACAGTAGCAATAATACATGTTAATTACAAATTCAAAGGTTAGTCTTAATTCGTATAGATAACATAGATTGGATAAAAGGACACGTTCACAGAATATTTCGAAGAGAGTGGTTGATTGCGTTTTGGTTTAGAGCTTTAAGAATATGGTTTGCCGAGTGCATGTGTAACATTTGCCACTGACTTGGGGTTGGGCGATGGGCATGGCATGCAGGATTTATTTTTGAAATGATAAAGATATTTTGGAATGTTCTTTACGCATTTAAGCCTTATGCTGCTGGTGGTTTATTTGGCCAATACAAATGATGCGAACAACCTAAAAATGATTGGAACCCTGGCACATGCAGGAGTACTCATCGGAGAGTACTCAGCGAGTGCTATCCAATGAATACCAACATGGCAGGGTCTAGATGGTTTTCAATTTTTTCATGTTTACACTTGCCTTTTCTCTCATGTGCAGGTAGTTCGCCGTGTCCCCGCGAGGAGGAGCTAACCCAGATAGAGGCTTGCAACGAAAGCCCTTGCCTGGCCTTCCAGTGGCACGCCCTCGAGTGGTCGTCCTGCGAACCAGCCCACCCCGACGCCCAGTGCGGCCCCGGCACACAGACACGCAACGTACACTGCCTAAAGAACGGAGTCAAAAAAGTGGCACACAAAAAGTTAGCTATACACTATACATAGGAGATGTTTGATGCTACAGGGTTTTAAACTTGACCAGCACCGTGTTCGTATATGCTAAGAATAATAAAACAAGTGGATATGACCAGTCGGTCAACCTGAACAGGCTGGCTGCGGCGAATAGACCAAAAGTCGTGTTTTGCGCATGTTGGTGCGATACGAGAGCCCCCATTGGTCTACTTGTCCTATTGACGTCACATTGGAACAGGCCAGATTCGAGACCAGGCATTCACTTTGGTGCATGTAGTAATTGGTCTCTCGCCGTTTATCTATACTTTTATTCATCTGAGTATATGTAGTGATTCAGTCTCTCGCTACATGTCCATTCTTATATTCAACTAAGTATATGTAGTTGCTTTATGAAAATGATAAGATGACATCATCATGAGTTCCCTGTGCGTCAGATCCCGATACCGTATTATATTGATAATTAATCGTATTCTTTTTGTTACGACTTGTATCATCATATGGACTATACTGTTGATATTCATATACATATACGCCTCTTATCTCAGGAGTATTACTCCAGAAAGAGCAGTCCAGCCTTTTATTCACGTGTACGGATGATTGGTTAGCAGTAATGAAACTTTCCTCCGGTACCATGGAAACCTATAAAACCTCAATCGCGGGAGACTTATAGTAGGATTTAGCACACGTTATCATCTATAGCGCCATCTATTGCGTACTGTACATCCCAAGTGGTCCCATATCCAACTGCACAATAATGACGTATACGTATTTGAACAATACATACAGATATCAATGACGCACTTGTTTTACATGCTGACAGGAACTTGAGTAGCAGTCTCTAATACTGATGATTCACACCTCTGTTCAGGTGCTACCTGGAGGTTCAACCAGGAGAAGAAAGAAACTGCACCATCCCTTGTAACCATGGCGATGACAACATGTTGCTAAGCGATAGAGGCTGTGAAGTGACAACGAATTTCTCCGATTGGTCAAGCTGTCCCGTCACGTGCCAAAATGGTAATAACATTTCACTTTCACTTTCATTGGTGTGTGCTATATGAAAATCATAATTCATACGTATATCACTAGAGGTTTTTAGAACTTTTAACATTCAAATGTTGACGTAGCGCAAACTTCGGCCAATTAAATCATTATAAACTAAAATATACAAGAGTATGCCTTCACAACATCATGACCTCACAGAAAATTACAAACCGGTATTGTTAAAAATGACATGACCCATGTGATAAAGAATATAACCTTTTAATGAGAAACATACAGCAGTGCAGTGAAATATGCATGAAATTTACAAAACATTTTAGCAATTATATTGAAACATAGTTATCTTTAGTTAACCTTGATTCTGCTGATGGCTAAATTGGCCAATATACAAAATGATGCAAACACACTTGAAAAATGACTGAAACTCTGAGAACCGTATTGGGTACTCATCAGAGAGTATTAGCGAAAGCTATCCAATGAATACCAAAATGAAAGGGTTTAGTTGTTGTTTTCAAAGGTCTGTGTGTCCTTGTGCTTTGGGCAAAAGTAGCGTCACCATTTGAAGGGGTAATAAAGACTTCGTATACTCGTATAATCTGTAATAAATCGTCGTTGAAGTCCCCCGCTGTTGGTGTTTCAGTCGATGGCGTAGCGGTGGGCCAGGAGCGTAGGAAGGTGCTGCTGAAGCCTCCAGTAGGTGGCGTCCTGTGCCACGGGCCGCTGCTCCAGAGACGGCCCTGCCAGGACCTGCCCAGCTGCGTGCCCTACCTCTGGGACGCCGGGGAGTGGAGCAAGTGCATCCTAGCCAATCACAAACAATCCTGCGGACAGGGACTACGTGCCAGAGGTAACAGAATATATCACACGGCAGAAACTAGTCCCTATTTTACCTACTATGGGCCAGGAAAACCTCACACCGTTTTGTGTTTATATGTTTATCAACTTAGAAAGGCATACGGTACATCGAAATTAGAACAGAAAGAATAGAAGCCATTATTACAGTAACGAAAACATTAATAAAAACACATATCATGTGTTTACCTGCAAATGGCCTTACACACGTTTCGAAAAGTGACAAAAAATACCCAGTGACTTAAAAAGAGAAAGACTAGTCCTGGATATTTGTTCAACAATGTGTGTTGCATTTCTAAATGCTGATAGAGTTTTGTTTCCTTGGCCTCCCTACATTCTCTAAAAGTAAAATAATTGAGGTTGAACCACTGCTATCATTTCCATAGGTATCGATTCTATTGAAGATGTTACATAAAACGTAGACCCTGTCACCTCTAGGTAATCTATGTATTAGCATATGCTCAAACTGTTCAAACCTCAAAACATTAATATATTAATTAGAGTATACTCAATAGTTTGTAAATGCATATCGTTCCTATCATTATCAAGAATATACTAATACCGTTTGTACATCTATATCGTCTCTCATATATTCTAGATACTAGATCTAGTATAAGATTCGTTCGTATATTAAAACTATATACTTTTCATTTTTAAGAGTATACCGGTATATAATGTTTTTGAACAGGTCGTTTGTTCATACTGTTTCTAATTTTTCAAGAATGTACTTATATGGTTTTTATTTTTGTAACCTAAATTGTATCTTCTTTGTTTTTTCTTTTCCTACTTGTAGGGATCAAGTGTAAGGCGGGTGATGAGCTGGTTTCCTTGGAGCTGTGCCTGTTGCATGCCGGGACGGTTCCAGACGTGTCGGAGGTGTGTCACGTGGAGTGTACTGATGACTGTCAGCTGTCCGACTGGTCTAAATATAGCCCCTGTACGGAGGGCTGCAGCGGCCATAAAGTCAGAACAAGGACTCTTCAAGGTATCACCTTATTGCATTTCCATTAATGTCCTTATAGAATCATGTATAACTATATTCCCATAGCCTTATTGAATCACCGATTATTTTCTTTGTATGCATGCCCGCTTGGAATCAGAATAGCAATCATTTCTTTTGACGTTATAGGATAAAGATCGGAACCTTTCTTTTGTCTTATGAAATAACGCACACCAATCTTTCTCTGTGTCGTCTAGAATCCCAAATAACATTTTGGTTATGGGCTGTATACGTCATGGAGAATTACATAATTATATTGCATTGTTGTGCTAAACTCTATTGCACAATTACTGTACATG
>OZ012689.1:1691775-1716775 GCA_963942565.1 Maea johnstoni | reverse complement strand
AGTATTGCCTAAACGAATTTTCTTAGGTTAAAGCTTTTGGATATGTGGTTTTTGTTTACCTAATAGATATTTACTACATGTAAGGGGATTGCGGTCCATTGCATTAAAAGCGTTTTTATAAAGGTGCCTTCCCTACTCAGAAGAGATATATCTACAGACGTCATAGCCTCTGACGTACCATTACCTTGCTCAATGACCTATTTTTTCTCAGTCGGTGACGTACTTTGGCCAATGACGCACTTTTAGATCAGTCAATGACGTACCTTTGCCTATGCTGATGATGTACTTATATGTTCACGTGCAGCCACGTTTCAAACACGATCCTCAATTTCTTTAATAACTGCCCTTTAAGCATAAACCCTTTGTGTATGTATAACATTTTCAATACAAATTGCATTAAATCGATAAAAGGTAATGACAAATTTGGATGCAAATTACCGAACCAAGTTGCAACACTATTGGTCATGCAATAGTATAATATGAGTTGTTGTTCACATACGATTGTAGTTCATAGAGACAGTGAGAAAACTAACTTGAGTACTTTTTCCCAAAAAGCCTTGTAGTACGAGAAGTACCAGACAGCGTTTTAGAAGCGTTATGAGGGTTCCGGAAACCGGAAGTGCGGCCTGTCCACGTCTAGAAGAAATGGAGTTCTGTCAGCCGGAAAAGACCTGCTTTCACTACACGTGGCGCTATAGCAACTGGAGCACGTGCATCGCCGATGGTGCTGCCTCTTGCGGCCATGGAACGAAGGACAGGAAGCTGATGTGCATTCGCAGTGATGGACGGAGCTCAAATCCCAGCTATTGTTTAGAGGTATACATCTTGATTCTAGGTATTCTATTGAACACTCGTCTTATGAATGCGGATTCCAGAAATGAGAATAA
The DNA here is from genome assembly GCA_963942565.1 of Maea johnstoni. Lineage (NCBI taxonomy): Eukaryota > Metazoa > Annelida > Polychaeta > Spionida > Magelonidae > Maea > Maea johnstoni. Next base: position 1,715,888 of record OZ012689.1, on the reverse strand, counting down.
GTTGCTGTCTGGGAATGTAGTTGTATTGTATTGTATTCAATTGCTTGTGACTGTACGTTTTACAAAACCATACCTAATACAAACATTTTCAAAGATACAGTTAAAACAGAGACTTAAACGATAACATAGGAAAGGAAATTGAATTAGTATAATAAATGACTTTAAACGAAGAGTACATATATACGCCAGTTTAGCATATTCTTTTGAATTTGACAACTTCAACATACTGGCAAGGTGTATATATCAGCCCGATAAAAAATGAAACGGAAAATTCGTATTTTTCTCAGTCTCAACTCTCAATTCGGAAATTTTTTAAAGGTTAGGGAACGCTTTAATCATATTGATAAATCCAATTGTTAGTGTTAGCGGTATTCAAATGATTAAGATTTCTTTTTCGTGTATCGCATATTTGGTTTACACTTAAAGAACGCTTTCAAAAATTCAACAAAATACCAACTGCTTGGTTGCAGTCAGATAGTTGTGACATCTATGTCTTCTACGGTTGTTTGTTTTTCTTCAGGCTGTTGGTCCCTCACCTGGTAGGGAGACGAAAAAGTCATGTGACATCCCTTGTCCAATAGATTGTCTTCTTTCTATCTGGTCAGACTGGAGCGACTGCAACGTCACATGTGGATTAGGTAACTACTAGTATCCATTCTCTATGTATTCCCATGTATTGCGACTACATGGCTGGTACAAACGCTGTACACCCCTATTAGATAATGTACTTTCTAAATGTCTTTATATACTAAATTGCGAATGTAGGTTGATTGTGGTCATGTCATTGTTTCCAATTGGGAATGAGTGCGTGTACTGAAGCTGCAGCTATTTTCAAAAAAGGAATTATTCAGTTTTAATAGCACTATCTGTGCAAGTGGGCAGGGACCTGTTTGTTTAACTATTGGCCACATCCACTTATTACTGCCGTTACCCTACATGAGACATATTAGGGTTCTGCTGGTGGGCTGAGAAGTAGGGAAACATAGTTTATGTTTAGTGCATGAGAGAAAGAAAAAATATTCCATTCAACTAACATAGCCCCTGTGTTAGTATATTCTACATGTGTGTGTTTGACAGGTGAGCGGACTAGGAGGAGAACGATTCTTCTGGAGCCTGCAAATGGAGGAAGGCGCTGCCCTAGCTCTCTGACAGAGAGCAAACCCTGCTCTAACGGCATCTGTGTCCACTGGGAGGGTGCAGCATGGTCGCAGTGCCAAGTAGAGGTAAGGAGCATTGCTGCAGATTCCATCCTCTCAAAACTGAAGCTCAAACATGATTTCATACTAATCGAAATGTAATTATAACAAGGTAATACCTAGAGCAATACATTGTATTCTCCCTGTAGACTTTAACAAATTCTCGTCAAATAATTTTCAAACATTCCTTTGTGTGATGACTGTGATGACTTTGCCGTGAAAGTTGTCGACCTTTTGTGTGCTCCAGACTTGCAAAAGAGCGTCGGAATATTGTTGACGTTTTGTATTATCCTGATATAGATGGTTTAGATAATACCTCTGTACAGTCGGAAAACAATAAAAGGTCTTGTATAATAGAATAATGTATATGGAATATTAAATTACTAAACACGTCATAAAGTAACGCAATAAAAATTCTTCAGGCTGGCTTTTAGTGATATACGTAGGGAGATGTATATCCCACAACGACACAGGATGAAGGATGATTTTGCATGTTTTACTCCATAACACTACTTTGACAATGGGGTATTTAATTTACAGTTTACATGCATTTTCTATTCTCTCCAGGATGGTACGTGCGGTTTTGGTCAGAGAAGCAGAGAATTTCACTGTGTTCAGGATAATGGTAAAATCGTGAACGACCATTTCTGCCAACATTCCACAAACCGTCATATACTGGTGGTAAGTTAAGTTTTCAAGTCTAGTCAAAATGGGCTTCACTTTCCAAAGTCGACGACTTCGATTTAATGTTTATTGTACTGTTTACTTTGACTTTTTCTTCTCAGATGGGTGCATTTACTATTAATATTTTGAAGCGGACAGCTCGTCATAAGCTAGAGTGGTAGTTCGGGAAGTATCATGTTTGGTCAATGGTTAATGCTGTGTTCCTTCTACACTTTCCATTACCTAATATGGTCTTTGTTTGTTTGTCTTGATGACGCGTGTTGTAACGTATGGTTTTATCAGGTTTATAAGTGAAGGCAATACAATACAGCAGTCCACCTTTGCGTGAAATAGCAGAATCTCCAGAGGCTACAAGAGGGTATAAGTTTGGGCCAATGTGATATAGGATATAGTATGTCTGTTCACGTATGTTGGTTAGGGAAACGGTCATATGGTATAGGGAGCAAATAGTCAGTTTAAATATACGTGTAGTGAAATATCAATTATAGACTATACTATTTCATGTATAAATGGTTATTTCAGATTATCAAGACCCCAGAATATTTCTTCAAGTAGTATTCGTTACGAAAATAAATTGGTTCCTCATGTACAGTTTACTGACCAATACATACGAACAAAGATTATCGTATCGGCACGCTAGGTGATGGGTATACTAATCAGGATTAAGTATAGAGCAGGGTTATATCGTATTTAATGTTTTGCATCCCCGATAGGTGAGGCTAGCGTATCATATAGCCTTCCGTGTGTGAATTGCATGCCGGGCAATTAGTACTATAGCTATGATATTGGGTACTAGAGGAGCATTTACGACCGTAACTCAATAGGCAACAACAGTGCATAACAAAGCAGTGAAGAGAGGGAGAGGTAGATTACGGGGTGAATTGAGTACAATGCGATATCATCTATCAATCCATCACCATAAAGACAATTACACAGGTGGCCCCTTTCTACTTGTAGCAACATTCTCTTGGGAGAATCTACTACTTGGTATTCAGTACACAATAGCTGCGTTCCATGTTGAAAAATATAGGTTCATTTTCAATTCAATCCAATAAGTGTGCATTACAACGACAATAGAAATACATTATCAACACAATAATTCGTATTACGTGACTGGCCGTTCAGGTTGCAGGGTTTAGAATATTCGTTTGCACACTTATCTCATGCAAAATAGAATATTAAACTATGGATGTCCTGAGGAAGAGTTTGTTCGATGTATTAAAAGCGATGTATAGACGATGTGTGGTGAGGTCCGAGGCACCAAGGTCATGACTTTAGTAAATCCTAACTCCTTACGTAACCGGTCAGCTCAAAATGTGTGCTAAAACGGAACATGAAAAAACATACCTATAGTGACATTATAATGTCATATAATTACACTTAAATATGGAAATGCGTTATCAAAAGATACGTTTATTTAAATATTGATTATTTGTTCATAAAAGGTTTTCAGGGCTTTGTAAATTGATACTTTGACGTATTTCAAAGATTTAGTGGATATTGGACTATGTTTATTAATTGAATATTACAATATGCAATGATTTCGTTTGGCAACTCATTACGCGTGCTAAAATAGACATGTACCTTGACTCAAATGTGGACAGCATAACATATGGCACTTAACGTTTATGGAGCAAACTATGTAAACTCGGTACATTCCATACGAGACTTGCACTCGTCAGCAGGGGCATCATTATCATTGACCCATAACTGTCTCACGGGTAGACTGCCCCTGGTGATAAAATGCAAAATATGGCATTCGAAATTAACTTTACTTCAATAATCATAAAAGAATATTTTTGTAAACGGTTACTTTGACACATTTCACAGCTGAAATATGTCATCCCGAGATCTCTCATCTTTGTCTGAGTAGAAGGCAAGGTGGGAACTTCATTGTAGGAGAGATGGGCAAATGCATGCAAGGTGTTTTTGCATATCAATTACCTAACTTTTGCTGATGCGCTCTATGCGTGTTTTATTGTATTCGTAGCCTGAAGAGGAGTGTTTCCTGCCGTGTCCCGGGGACTGTGTCATGACGGAGTGGTCAGAGTGGGGTCCGTGCCATAGGCCATGCCTTGAAGGCAGTGAAGGTAAGTCCCCAACTACTTTCCTAGCTTATCCAAACATAATTTCATTCAGTTATGTTGCTATCAAACCTTCCATGGCATCTGAATCTTTAGAAATGGCTCCAAGTTGCTCTGAAGTACTAGATTGTGTGACTATAGTTGTTTGCAATACAAGCATTCACTTATTACGCATAAGATTTGGCTTAAGATCTTTTTTTTGATAAGGGAAATAAAAAGGCCCTTTCTTTAACTCCTAGGTCTGAAACAAGATAATGACGACACCCAGTTCATTTGTTTTGTGTTGATTATTCAATATTTGCACTTGTATTTGATATTATTTGTTCTTGTGTGGATTGTTCTATATCTGTATACATACATAATGTGTGTATATATATGATATGATATTTATAGATGATATATGAAATACTCGTATTTACTTTAGATAAAAATTTGATTACACACTTGTAGAATTTGAAATTTCAAAAAAATGCTAACATTTCTCTAATGGCAAGTTATAATCAAAGCTTTCATACCATGTGTGCACTGCAGATGCATATGGGTTAGATCTCATTGAAGCCATCATATCAACCAGTCATTTCCTTCACTGCAGCATGAGCCCATGAGGCAACACGCATTTGCCTTATTCCCTTCACTTTCCGCTTCATCATTGTTGTCATCTAAACATCATATTGTGATCTGTCCGTATGCCAACAAAAGAGCAATTGTTTCCTCGTGAATTTCCTCCACGTAACTGATGTGAAAGCAAATCTTTCTTAACGACTAAATACATCATTCCCTGTGTCAGATTCGGGTTGTTATGGTTGAGCACAAATGTGCAGTCGAACAGACAATATAGATTGGAAATAGCATTTGACATTTAATCCTATGCATAACTAATAACACGATCCAAATAAATCAAGTACAACAAATACAGTTACCAATTAGCTGATAGAATCAGAGTGGAGCTGACGATGAATATCTCTACAGTCATATATTAAGTTGACATGCCTTTTTCTATATTTCAGGTGGGGTTAAGACTCGTTCCCGCGCTGTCCTCCAGGGGGCGCACCCAGGACGTGAGCCGTGCCCCCCAGTCCTGTGGGAGACGGAGTCCTGTCTAGGTGGACCCTGCTATACCTACAGTTGGCACACCACGCCGTGGCGGGACGACAGACGACAATACTGGTGCCAGAGGTCAGACGGTCTCAAGGTCATAGGTAGGTCAACTCAATTACATCGGTGTAATAATACCTGCATGCGGTTTACACTTTACAGTATATATCATTTTAGAATGCTTTCTTTCAGCGGTCATAGGTAAGTAAACTTACATATGTGAAGTGAAACTTGCATGTGGTTCGCAGTCATATGTATATGATATTCTAGAATGCTTTTTTTCAGCGACGGCTGCCTGCGTGACATTGAAAGCAAAACGTAAATTCTATGTATTACATACAGACAGACGCTAATTTTGGGGGACATTATCTTTAGCATTTGAATTCTGATGTATGAGTAGACTCAAACTTCATCACCGAATCCTGTTTCCCCATTGTTGGGAATACATGTTTGCCATACTCAGAATCGGTCTAGACGACACTTACCAAGGGGAATACTAAAGATGTGTGTCAGTGTGTTTTATCAGTGACATTCTTTTCTCTAGGTTGACAAGTAATACATATCTTGCCATCAACAATTATGATTGAACGATTGAACTCGTGATAGTGCATACTGATTGCGGAATAGCTATTAACCTATGTGGCTTTAATCCATTACAAAATCGCAACAGATACGTCTTGATGCAATCGAGATTCATATAAGCAATCTCTTAATCGACAAGACGACTGTCATTTCAGTGTGTGCATACATAACGCTCACCAAAACACATTAAATAGAATTAACAAACGCTGATAAAATTGAAGCAATCACAATGTAATGCCTGTGTATGCAATACCATAATGGCTTATGTCCAATAATTGAAAAAATAAAGATTAAGGAAACTTTTGTATAATCCATGTAGAAAATCTTCTTTTCATTTTCGGCATTTCTGTGTCAGAATGTGTTAGACGTTTCAGTCTATGTTTATATCTAGACTTAGACATCAACCTTTTTCGGTGTCTGATATTAGACACACTTTAAATGATCCTTTACAGCATATGACAACAAAGGCAAAACCTAAATACACGTAACAAATTACCAACATCGCCATTTTACTTGATTTATTGTATCATGAATGTCTTTATCTTTTCGTCAAGCAAGGTAATATATATTTTCATAGCTGCTTGAGGAATGGACAGCTGGAATAAAATTCCAAAGGCGCAATACGAATTTCTCTCATGTAACGTGCTACTGGGGAAAATGGTGATAGGATGAAATTACATAACTTAGAAATGGTCCCGATTTTCCTATTCTGCTGTCTTTTTAAAAAGGCTGATTTGTGAATATAAACATTTTTCTGGTGGAGTAAAAATCATTTTCACCCGGAGTGCAATGAAGATGGGATGAATATTCACCTATTTTGATAATGGACATAGTACCAAATACTCACACATATGCATACATACATACATACATACATACATACATACATACATACATACATACATACACTCACACACATACATACATATATACATGTACATACATAATACATACATACATACATACAAACACACTATATACATACAATAATGCATGCATATATACATATATGCATTGACTGACATACATACATACATCGATACATACACATGGATACGGGGTTAGTTGTTCACGATACCAAACGTATGGTTCTTAAAAGGTTCATTGCGTAATTTGATCATGTGATTACAAACAGGATGCGGACACTTGCCTTTGTGCAATTACAGGCATAATCTCATTAGCATACAATGCATTAAGTGCCTCTAAGTGCATGCTATTAAGGTAGTGCAAGAGTTATGTGAGCAACACAGTATGTCTTCTCGCCACCGAGCGGGCATAAGGTCACTCAGGGAACAGCATCGGTCTCGTCATCGACAAAAACTGCTCATTTCTTAAAACATACAACTAGATAAATAGTCCATCGGCAGATTTTCAAATCACGTCATCGACCACTAGATATAGCAACTTTCAATGGATTTGGTTTGTGCCATTAATAATGCTAGAAAAGCTGACTATAATATCGTTGACATGCGATTTAGCTCTATGCATCATCATTTTTCATTTCGACCTAGTGTCAGACAGCTTAGCTGTACTTTCACCAACGGGTAATTTCCCAACCTCAACATATCTAAACACGAGAAATCTGCCGAGGATGAACTTAGTAAAGGGTCAACCTTGCATGCGTTTGATGTGTTTAGTAACATGACGTGCACCATGGATTTGTTAGTATGCGTTAGTTTAAATCCACTAGACTGATTGCTGTCTCTCCCCTCTGCCCGAGCTTGCATCCCAGGCTGGGCATGTGACGAGGTGCTAGGTAGTGCTACCCCGGTTTCCTCTAGCACTTACGAATAAGCCTGTATATAGTAGAATATGAGATAATAGAAATTCTTAATTTAATATATTCAATTGTATCAAAGAACATTTTACCCTTGTATCAATTCCAATATCTGATGCTCAAGTATTGCCTAACCATTGCGCGTGTAGCTTGCATTGTCTTGGATTCGTATCCTATTATGATATATGAAAATGATTTTGTTTCAGTATTTAAACATTTCCTGTGAATACAACGTTCTAAGAGAATGGTAATTCTTGATAATGCTCTATGTGTATACGTTTGTTTACAAACAGTTATGTTAAATTTTCTTTTTCAACTCGGATTCGATTTCACCATATGCATATATCTCGGAAATAATGGCCAAACCACACTTCCCATCAGTAGGCACTCCACGTAGCTTCAAACATAATATGCAGTGCGATTTGATGGTATTTGGAGAAACACGCACGAGCTTTGCAACTATACATAACATTTACGCTTGCACGTACATGCCTAGAGGTTGCTCATGTCAAAATGATGATTAAAACATTTGATTTGAATAGTATAAATTCATAATCATATGTCGCGATGTGTTCTGTAGTTATGGTACGTACATGTACCTAATAGCAGGCCTGGGAACAACTCCCACATCGGTTAGGTAGGTCCTTCATCAGGAATTGGAACATCACGTTTCGTTTTGGGATTCAACCACGGGGCTGTGATGTCCAGGTTACCAGTGTTTTGAAGAGAATGTGCGTGGCACAATTTGACGATTGAACATACATTACAATATCTATCGGCAACTAAGATGGTTATAGTCCTTTACCTTTACAGTTAGCTGCCTTCCACCACATGCAGGCCTCAATAGAATGTGTGATACAGTTTATGCAATAGTATGCGCTTTTGTGGTTTGTTCTCAAGGCTGCCAAACTACTTATGTTTGTGGGTGAGATAGATCAGCTTTTCAGTGTCAGTAGCTTATGTACACATGTACTATTCGGTCGATATTGAGGGCTGCCCCGATGGCTGAGTGGTCAAAGATGCTGCCACTAACTACTCCTTGTCCCTCAACACCGCATAGGTTCGAATCCCAACCTGGGACATGGGAGGAAAATGCCAGCGACTTTGTGTTAGGCGGTGGTTTTTCGGATACTCCGGTTTCCTGCATCACTAACAACTGGCTAATCACGAATTAGCCTAAATATGGCAGAAAAAGTAACAATAATCGAAAGTATAATCATCGCCGATATGTCTAGGCTTTGCATTGCTAAATCTCGGTTACCGGTATACCATATACGCCACGCATTCCTCATTGTCTGATTACGTCTAAGCGTGACGTAAACTGTGAGGCTGACTATCACTGGGTAGCACTGTAAACTCGATTAAGATACCAAGCATCCTGAATAGGTCCATTAGGCTACACTGGTAGTGGCTCATTCTCACCTCAATGACTCCTGAGATAACACACTTACATGCAACAGAGGAGCTTGATTGATATGCTGACGGCCCTGTGATATAGTCCTGTGCGGTTCTACCCTGCATCATTCATCTGTTTGTGGACTACAAGGGCACTTAAGACATACATCATTAAGTATAGGGGCATTCGAATGCCGCATGGGCCTAGCCATAGCCGAGTGGTCGTAGGCGTTGCCACTGACTATTCGTCATTAACACAAAGGTTTGACTACTGCTTAGGACATGTGAAAAACATTAATAAAATTGACATTTGCTTGATTTTGATACATACATAATACAGGACTATCAGTCATCTGCAAAGTTGTATACTAGCATTTGCAAAGATATTGATAGCGGCAAAAGGCTAATTAGCCGGTAAATATCTTCATATACACATCCGTATTATCCCTAAGCTGCTCTCACACTGAGCACGAAGCCAACCAGACTGTACGCGAAGTATGCAAATTCCACTACTGGTTAACTTCGCGGAGCTTCTGGTTGTCTTCGTACTTAAGCGTGTCCACTTCGCCATACTACGTGGTCACTTCGTGGCCGCCGCGGAAATTTTTGAACATTCCAAAAATTTCAACACGAAGATTGACCTACATACATTCTTGTCCACTACGTATACACTACTGGTTGACTTCGCGTTCTACTGGTTGACTTCGCGTTCTACTGGTTGACTTCGCGTTTTACTGGTTCACTTCGTGTTGACTTCTTCATCAAATTTCCAACACGATTGACCAGGAAGTGACCGCGAAGACAACCCGTAGTAGCGCGAAGACAACACATTAAGTTCATATTACCATCTCATTGTCTTCGTGTTTAGTCGTGTTTGTGTTTTTGCCTTCTTGTAAGCTTCTGCAGAGATCATGTACACTTCTCATAGACTTTGTGTTATCTACTGGCTTCCTTCGTACATATGCGTGTTGTGTACGTGTTGACTTCGTATGGTATGGTTGATTACCTTCTAAATTTACATATTGTCCGCGAAGTGAACAAGAAGTGGAGTTTAGCCACTTCGCGTACAGTCTGGTTGGCTTCGTGCTCAGTGTGAGAGCAGCTTAAGAGGCATATAGACAAACATCTAGTACATGGATATACTGTTACCTCAATCTTTCCTGTTGACCTTAAGAACGGAGTGCTGCCTACCAAAGAAGAATGCTATGCAATTGTATGTTTCAACCCAATATTTCAGTTATCATGTATTTTTTAAAGATTCTTTTCACATGAAATATATTGCAGAGTTTATCAGCATTTCTGTTTTCATAAATGCATTGTCAAGTCTCAAACAATATGTGATTGGTGATGAAATGTTTCTTTTTGACAAGTGGAGAAGTTGCCAAGGACTTTTGGTCAAACACGTTTTTTTCCGGGTACTCCTTCGGATTTCCTCACAGACTACAAAAACCTATCTTGCCTATGCCTTTTATAGCTATAGCATTATAAACAAGTTATACGTTATAGCTGACAATTAATACCAGATGATCGCCTAGCAGATATGTTCCTATTTAGATCAACATCCAAGGAGATTTACTTGAAATGGTTTTGACAAATACGTTATAAATACGCCTTTTCCGTTGAGAGAAAATCATCTAGATTGCAGTTGATGAGCCATAAAAAGCGAATCTAATCTATTTGAAAGGCGGCTTATCTGACAGCGGTAGGGTATGAAGTATTTTCCCATGACAGAAGGAATTGACTCCCATGTGCACGTGGCGCTGAAGCTGCTGCTGGCTTGCTGTGGGGGGCGTGTGCCAGGCGATGAGAGATGTGCTACCAGGATAGGAATATTGGCGGTACATCTCTTAAAGACGACATGCAACTAGCCACTTCTATACAGACCCTCCCACCCAATTAACATGTCCTTCCTAGTCCCTGAAGGCCGTGTTGTCTAAGGCGTTGCCATTAATTGCTAGCTATCTCTCACCACTGTCCGGGTTCGGATTTCACCCAGGGCATGTGAGAAAGTTGCCAGTGACTTGAGGTTAGGCGGTGGTTTTCATCCGAGTACTGCGGTTCCCTCCACCAGTTATATATTACAACTGGCTAGTCAAGACTCAGCCGCAATATGGCAGAAAAAGTGACGTAAAGCGAAATTCCAAATGCTCTCTCTCTCTCTCTCTCTCTCTCTCTCTCTCTCTCTCTCTCTCTCTCTCTCTCTCGTAAACGGTAAAGAAAGGTATCATCAACGATAGGTGAGGTGAAGTATTGCACACTTCTGGTAAGGTCGACGTAAAAAACAGTTCCTTCCTTCCTTTTGCTACAGCGTCATATTTCCTAAAATTGATCTTAAGATGATGACAACAAGTAACTACGCCTGTTTTATTCTGTCTAACCTCTATATCTCTCTGAGCCACGTTCCCTCCCTTCTGGTTGCTACTTAGATAAACACAGCCTGGGAAAGAGAAGGACGTTAAAGCGGTGATGGATGGTCCTTTGAATAAAGCATGACGGGCGCTACATCTTGGAACGTCGCCTACTTAGCTCAGCTTAAAAACGCCCTTTCCTTTCCAATTTAGCCTCTCGTTTTTTAGAATTGTGATTTCCTGCATTATAGTCTTTTTCGAGCTACAACTCCCCCCCACCTCTTAATGTGGCATTTGTATTGATTAGTAGTTTCATTTTTTGTATAGTTTGGTCTGCTTTCCCTCTATATTCACCCGTTTATACCCCTGCTGTCTGTTTTATGAAGACGCTACTGCGATCCGAAGAGGGATACCCTCAATTTGGCTTCGAATCTCATATAGTATTGTATACTGATATATATATATATATATATATATATATATATATATATATATATATATATATATATATATATATATATATATATATATATATATATATATATATATATATGTATATATATATATATATATATATACTAGTATATATATATGTGTGTGTGCATTTATATATATGTATATATATATATATATATATATATATATATATATATGTGTATATATATATATATATATATATATATATATATATATATATATATATATATATATATATATATATATATGTATATATATATATATATATATATATTATACCTCACGTGAAGATTCTTGATTCTGATTGGTCAAGGGCCATGGATTAATCGTCATGATTTCCTCACTACTTAGTGACAGGCTGTTGTCCTGCACAGCTCGTGAATTAACATGTTAATCACGGCAACATGCAGCCGTGAATTAACATGTTAATCACCGCTATCGGTCAATGAGCTCGATGCGCATGCGTGCATATTAAACGTCAGCCATCGCCTACGTGAAATCCACTAGGCTGACCGCCTCAACTTTAAAAGTGTGCCTTACCGGCACCAGGCAACGGATTTTTATCAAATAAAGATAGAATTATACAAAAAAATAAGGTATGGTAAGAACGTGACTGTTTTGGGTGGGTGTTTCAAGTAATATATATGAGCGCCCAGTTTTCTTGGCGCAGATGCTTTTTTATAAATGCTCGGATCTCTAAGTTAGAGTCTAACTGTGATGAGGCCAATAGACAGCATTTAAACAACGGCCGGTACCACAGTTAGATTGGCTTGAACTAATAAAGACAGTAAAAGTACAAACAAACAAATAAGGTTCAGTGTCTTGCTAATAAATAAGCACCTAGATTGATTAAGAGGTGGTATCAATAAATGGAGTTTAAACGTTTTCTGATACAATTTTTATTTGAAAAAGGAAGCGAAACATCGATTAGACTCATTTGTTCATGTTTTCAGAAAAAATTCTGAGTCAAACTGAATATTTTATCCTGTTATACGTTTTGGGGCTTCTCTTTCACTCTGATGCGTCAATGCAACAGTTGGACATCCCTGTCATTATAATTTGTAATTTTTTCATAAAAGAGTATTTATCCGAAAATTTCTTGTGTTTGTCATTTTTCCCCTTTTGTGTTTTGTATGTTGTTCGGTATAATAAAACAAATATGACATCCCTGTGTGGTGTACAACAGGAATAACTCCCCCTCGAGAGGATTGTCGCCCTCTCTCGGGGGAGTTATTCCAGTTGTACACCACACAGGGATGTCATATTTGTATAATATATATATATATATATATATATATATATATATATATATATATATATATATATATATATATATATATATATATATATATATATATATATATATATATATATATATATACATGACTTGTTATAGAAAAAGTATACATGTATAATATAGATAAGAAGCGGGATACATTCTGTTCAATTGTGGTGGAGCCAGGTCAAATGGTTAACCGGTCATTTATAGAAAGATATAGGCGGAACTAATAACTACTAATTAAAGTGGTATTCTATAGCTGTCATTTTCCTTTTAAGAAGTAGCATCTGTATCACAAGGTGTGCATTGCATGATGTCGCAATCACGTGTCTACATCAAACGCGCCGTCAGTAGTTCTCAGAACTACATTGGGTTTCTAATTGATGTCTTTCGGCTTCTCGGTTTACAATTGAAAGACATTGATTGATGAAAGAAGGCAGCTCATAGCTGTTGTAGGTGTGGCACCTTGGTGGACATCTGTCCAATTGTACTTTATACGCACCAAACAATGCCTAACTGCAATCAGCATCTCATATCTCTTTCTACTGAGCCACTCGTAGCTTCTAACAAATACCGGTAAACACAATTGTACCTTCTCGATGTGTGTGCCCACCTTGATTCGAAATTCTACGGTTGTTAAAGCAATGTTGGGAAATGGAGTTACGTTAGCAATCTCATGACTATTCCTTTGTCTCATTTTTGTTTGCCTGAAGTTTAATTTTAGATTTTATTTCTGCAAGTTATGACATTTTTTATGTTTCTGTTTAATGGTGTTCATTGACTAACATAACAAAGAGTTTTCATTTTCATTGGCGGGTCCCTCAGGCCACGCCTATCTGGGAAGCTGATTTGAGATGTTCATAGTCCGGACGGCCATGTTGGATATCCTGAGGCCGGACTGAATATAATTCTCTATTCTGATTGGTTATAATACAAATGTTGGCTCGGTACATTACCTTTGCCGCGGAAAATCGTGCCTTCCTTATTTTAATTTAACATGAAGTTTTCAAATATATGAAATATTTTAAGCGGACATAAATTATATTTTTCAGTATAGGAAGGAAAATTACTAAAGAAAAAATTACTATGTGTATAGAATGAAATCAGGAGACTTCGTAACCAAACTGATGCGTACCCAAGTAGCTTCGCACCCAAGAGATTTCGAAGTCTCCAGCTTGCGCCTAGAATTCCGATATTTGTTTCATTTCTACAAAAATGATACAAATCTAGTCATTATAAATTATTTTCCTCTATAATGTTAATGTTCTCTATATATCCGGTTCCCTCACAAGTTCATAAATAACTTGGCCCCACCTTTTGACTATTGATGCTTTGCATCAACAACCGTACTTGTTTAATGCTACTGTTTTAGAATAATATAAGACGGTATTTTGCATGGTTATTCACATCACTGGCGCAGTCAATAGATAAAGATAGCTACGCTGCAAACATACTCCGTCGGTGATTCCACATCTGATTGAATCAGATCATGAATCAGATCTCACTGCGAATCGGTAACTGTGTGGAAAGCTTAAAGGTACTTGCCTGTTCATTAGTTAGTATTCTCACCACAGGCTTTAATGGCCAGAACATCCCTAATGCCTGTTTGCTGGATTGGTGTACACCACTGATAGCATGGATAACGCCTGATCAGGTAACACTGGCGCCTGCCCCATCGGCTGAGTCGTCTAGGGGGCTATAACTCACTGCTCGCTGCCTCTTACCTTTGTCCAGGTTCGTACCCAACTCCTGGCAAGTGAGAAAGTTGCCAGTAATTTGTTGCAGGTATTTGATTTCCTTTTCTACTACAAACTAACTGACCACGATTTAGTCTCAACGTGGTAGAGAAGGTGACGATGAAACAGAACTACTAGGCGGGTCCTACAGGGACACGCTTTTGGAGAGCTTGATAGATTATGTGTAGGACATGTACTAGAACACAATTGTGATAACACAGGCTGCGTGCTTGTTCTGTTATAATCTTATCAAAAGGGTATCGTTTACATTTAAGCGAATTTGATAAAAGGTAAAGATGAGGCAATTTGCTTGAAATATGACCAGAAATAGGAACTGTGTGTATACTTAATGTTCCCAACCAGTAGGCATGGCATATCATTCAGGTCACATATATAGATGGAACGTGGGCCACATGGTCGGTTGCTTTCATAATGCGAAGTGTTAGTAAATTGTACGATAAATGGCGCCATTGTCGAGGAGTTCGAGTTTCAGATGTAATATCTGGTGCACTCAGATGTAAGAGTACGGCAATCGTCTCATAAAACCACGCCTATGAACACGGTGTTTTGTGCGGCATAAGTCGGTCACTTCAAATAACATTTCTGACTGACTTTATACATGTATATTAAACTAACATATAGAAGGCAATCTGGGAGGATATATATACATATATATAAATACATATATATATATATATATATATATATATATATATATATATATATATATATATATATATATATATATATATATATATATATACATGTATATATATTCACAGTCAAGCTCAATATTGTGCTCTATTCATGACAAATATATGACAATTGTGGAACATTTAAACAGTTCAATGTGTGTATATATATAAATATATATAATATCTACACACACATGTGTGTGTTACACGAATTAGATGATTAGGGTGTTATACGATGTATGTCCATGAAGCAGGTCCTATGAGGAGTTACCTAGCACTATCACGTGGTAGTGGAAGAGGCCAACTGGCTGACTTGGCTGGCTGCTCACGGAGGAGCACTCGCAGCCAGGCTGCTGCTGTTACAGCTGGTGTAGTAGTAGTGGTAGTAGTGGTGGTAGTCTACCGCAGAGCTGCAGTCAGTCACGACAGCGCGGTACACGGTACGCC
The DNA here is from genome assembly GCA_963942565.1 of Maea johnstoni. Taxonomy (NCBI): domain Eukaryota; kingdom Metazoa; phylum Annelida; class Polychaeta; order Spionida; family Magelonidae; genus Maea; species Maea johnstoni. The sequence goes on along the minus strand of OZ012689.1, from coordinate 1,700,093 downwards.
GCATGAGCCAGAACATCGCACACACGAGGATTAACGCGCTGGATTATGACCATTATAGGATATGGACTAATTAGATAAGTGGTTTTAAGGTAAGGCTGTAACCTTATGATTGATATTCATTTCTTTATCATACTGTAGCAAACACTTCTTCAGCAGTGTCGAGGTGTCTTACATATGTGTATGAAGACACACTTAGTAAGGATACATTTCGCTATCACTCGTCCTGGTAGAAGTTGGTCCAATGAATGTAGGGATCCGTTGTTCCAAAGAAGAAAAGTGCAGGTATACGAATGCTCTATCCTGTGAAAATTAAAAGTATTAAACTGTTAATGAAAGGATAAATGAGAGTTAAAGAAATTACGATGGTCTACTAAAAGGTCGTATTTCCAGTACCATGAATTGATATTGACATTACAATCTACAGTATTTATACTGCTCTGAGCCTGATTTGATCAATCCTCAAGAATCTTCTAGTCAATAGCGTCAAGACTTTGATACTGAGTTCAGTCAGGGTTTAGCGTACTTAAGACGTAATCTACCCCCCAATGGCTATCAATATATTGGAACATCCCCAGGAAGATATCGGAAACAAATACTACTTGGACCGTATCCTAGAAATCTGGCCAAAAGCATGCTTGGCGACTGATGTATATTGGCTGACGGACTGAGTGTTGAACATCAGGAATAACATCTGGCAGAGGTTAGATCGGAATAGTAAAACTCACATTCCCTTCAGATAGGCAGACAGTAGATATGTGCAAATGTATGTGGATTAAGATATGCCAGTTGCCAATGCATTTTCCACGTATAACTTAAAGAACTAAGCCAGTTAATTGTTTATGTAAACAGAATCATTGCATTTCTCCTTTTAACTTTATTATTCTATTTGTCTCATAAAATGGTGAATTATATATATATATATATATATATATATATATATATATATATATATATATATATATATATATATATATATATATATATATATATATATATTTATATATATAAATACATATATAAACATGTATATATATATATATATATATATATATATATATATATATATATATATATATATATATATATATATACAGTATATATATATATATATATATATATATATATATATATATATATATATATATATATATATATATATATATATATAGTTTATTGGTCCTTTACACTAAACTAGGGTAGTTATATGATTTGCATGTATGCTCCCCGTGAAGCCTCTCAGATAGACCTATGTGAGCGGGCTTGTCAGACAAGCCTTCAATCAGAGGCACGAAATCATTAACAACCACGTGTCGGTTGGAAGATTCATATTAGTCTAATTATTAGAGTGGTGCATGATTACCGTATTTTGATACCATTTCCATTTTTTCTTCACAAACCTAGTATCTCTTAGCTAGTTTACATTTGTCCATGTAGGAAAACCTAATACTAGCACCTCATTTCAATATATCACCACATAGCCTAAACCATTGTTGTATGCACACTCGTGCTACGTTACGAGAGCAGCTCACGGAACAGGAGGAAACTGGAGTGGAGCCATAAAGTGGGTCATAAGGAGAGATTGTGCCCTCCTCAGGTCGAGATAGTTTAATCTACTAGCTCCATAACAGCCTTTGCTAGCATAGCAGCAGTGCTAGGAGCAGCAGCATCTGCAGCAACGGCCGCACCAGTAATAGCTTTTCCTTCAGTAAAGTTTTTATATTTCAAATTGCACACATGTGCAACAGGATTTTCATTTCTCCTTTTTATGGCAGCTAGTCAGTAACAATATATCATCATAAATATAACAGTTGAACCAAAGTTCTATTTGTGGACAAAGAAAATAAATATGACATATAATACTAGTATTCCTCAAGTAAAGTTGAGTATAAACCTTGTCTCTTAGGATAGCTGCATGGTAATAAGAAAAGTTATGTTGGATTAAGATTGTACCTTTCCGTGAGCAATGGTAGGCTGTGACTCTAGGGCACAGACGGCAGATGAACATATGACAGCACAGCTCGTCACCGGCCTTATAACGGCACCAGACAGCCTGCCCCAGTACACTTAATGCCATATGTGTGTTGATTGCACATTCCTCATCCCGTTTTGACTGCATTAAGGGAGGAACACCTAAACATTGCGATAATTATACATGGCAGGAGGAGCATGTTTTCTGCCAGGATTGCAGAGCTTTAACTAAGTCGTGGTATGTGATTGAACAAAGCGCATCATGTATTTCTCTAACACCAAAACCGGTTTGCAGCAGACATACTAAACAGACGTGAGGGACCTCATTGATATATGGGAGATTTCGAAAACTATTAACAGGGGAATATCATTTGGCAATAATGTCATTCATGTACTAAATAGTTATAATAAGTGAAAGGAACTCTTAATATATATATATATATATATATATATATATATATATATATATATATATATATATATATATATATATATATATATATATATATATACATATATACATACATATATATATATATATATATATATATATATATATATATATATATATATATATAATATAAACATATATATATATAGAGAGAGAGAGGTTGAGCTATATATATGTATATATATATATATATATATATATATATATATATATATATATATATATATATATATATATATATATATATATATATATATATATATATATATATATATATATATATATATATATATATATATGCATTCACCCTGCGGCGATTTGACCTAAATGATTTCGAATATGCAAATGCGGCTTGCGTGATGAAAGGTAGTGTATCAAACGGATGTGATTATTTGGGTTAATGTCGTACAGTAAGTGATAAAAAGCTTGGCAGGTAATGCGCCCAGCATTATGTTTCATCCCTTTCTTCCCCACCTGCCGAGCTTTCATTCTCAGGTAGAGTGTTATTGTAAGAGCGGGTGCATCAATAGAATATTAAAATATTGCTCTAAAGGCCATAGCATTTTTGCCCGAATCCTTACTAAGGCGCTATTTACCGTCTCCGTGAACATTTCTTTCCGGCACACGAGACGTGCTTATAAATACCCATCGCTATTCACCGCCTTTTATATCAAGTCTTTTTGGGAAAATGTGAATACAATAAAGAAAATCATTCATGTAGCAACTAAAGAATGTCACATTCATTTTTTATTTTTGTATATTTTTTATTCAGTTCTGGCATGAAAAGTCAAGACATAACAAAATATGATTATAAGACAATTATAAGTATTGATATACATATAAGAACATAATGTTGATAACAAAAATAAACTTGGTTGAATTACAGAGATTGGTTATAATGTGTTTTTACAATAAGTATTTTGTATGGTATCAAAAGAACAGAATGTCACATTCATAATACCGTTTTGATTTGTTTCCCTGGTATTTACTCATAGAAATATCGAAAACCGTTAGTATTGAAAATCCAAAGGGGCTGAGTCAGTTCGAGGTAAACATTTTTGAGGTATTACAACTTTGGTATGCAGTATTACGGAATATCATTATTTCAAAAGCTTCACGACATTTCAATGTGTTTGTGATATATTTTGTTATTTTAGTCATTCTGTAATATTTGATGTATCGTAACCTGTTCGAGTAGACAACGATTCTCAAATGACTTTGTCACCTTTTACTGCTATAGGTTACCCATTCACTTGACCCTAGTGTTGGTTGGGTAAGGCAGAATACATGTTCAATATCAATTTCATCACCAAACCAACCACTTCTATATAAAAGTTTTCATCAACATATGTGCTCAACAAAATACAACATTTCAAAGGAAACAGATTAAAGATAGAGGATGCATTTCTTACAAAGTCAAAATTTGGCAAATGTTTAATTTTTTAATGTAAACTGGGAGCGGTTTATTTTTCTAGAATAAAGGTCATTTTTTACCTTTAATTCACAGTTTCTAGGTATTTCATTGTCGACTTTGAATATGATAAATGTTTTTGGTGTAGGCGCGTGCAATAGTATGTGGATAATTGTGGATGTATTGCTGTACCTTGTACAGGTATATACAACCTAGAACAGTGGTAACTTTTAGATACAGGTCTCAAAGAAACATATAGCCCAAACAACAAAATGCATACCTAAAATACTGTACATGTATTACCCTTAATAAATGATGTTTGAAACATTTGCTACATTTAATTGTTAGACATATGTAGATGAACATAAAAGTAGCTACTTTAGCAACTGCATTACTCAATAAGTTGTTCATGAAGATATTTGGATAATTTTCTCGTCAAAATGACATATCTTTCAAAACATTCGTAAATACTTTTTAAAATGATATCTTGAACTTATTCTATATCACGTCTTTAGATACATGATATGGAAAGTGCCTGGATTCGTACCATTGTATTGGTGTGTAGTTACTATGTTTGTTCAGGTTTCTTGGCTGGTTATTTGCAGAAATATAGGAGAGCATCATAGATAGATCCCCACTATATCTATTTCTCTTTAAACATTCGCTACTGGGTAAAAACAACAGCTCGCCACGACTAACAAAGCTATGAGTTATTTATCTTGTGAGCCAAGACAACACACCGTTAAGTATGCCTCCTCGGCGCTGAAAATAACTGGGAAGACAAGGGCGTGCGGAGAGATGTAGTTGTATCTGCAGCTGGCACCAAGGCTAGACCTGTGGTGTCACACTCAGTGCTAGTAGGAGACAAGGGCGTGCGGAGAGATGTAGTTGTATCTGCACCTGGCACCAAGGCTAGACCTGTGGTGTCACACTCAGTGCTAGTAGGAGACAAGGGCGTGCGGAGAGATGTAGTTGTATCTGCGGCTGGCACCAAGGCTAGACCTGTGTGTGGTGTCACACTCAGTGCTAGTGCGGAGAGATGTAGTTGTATCTGCGGCTGGCACCAAGGCTAGACCTGTGGTGTCACACTCAGTGCTAGTAGGAGACAAGGGCGTGCAGAGAGATGTAGTTGTATCTGCGGCTGGCACCAAGGCTAGACCTGTGGTGTCACACTCAGTGCTAGTAGGAGACAAGGGCGTGCGGAGAGATGTAGTTGTATCTGCGGCTGGCACCAAGGCTAGACCTGTGGTGTCACACTCAGTGCTAGTAGGAGACAAGGGCGTGCGGAGAGATGTAGTTGTATCTGCGGCTGGCACCAAGGCTAGACCTGTGTGTGGTGTCACACTCAGTGCTAGTGCGGAGAGATGTAGTTGTATCTGCAGCTGGCACCAAGGCTAGACCTGTGGTGTCACACTCAGTGCTAGTAGGAGACAAGGGCGTGCGGAGAGATGTAGTTGTATCTGCGGCTGGCACCAAGGCTAGACCTGTGGTGTCACACTCAGTGCTAGTAGGAGACAAGGGCGTGCGGAGAGATGTAGTTGTATCTGCGGCTGGCACCAAGGCTAGACCTGTGTGTGGTGTCACACTCAGTGCTAGTGCGGAGAGATGTAGTTGTATCTGCGGCTGGCACCAAGGCTAGACCTGTGTGTGGTGTCACACTCAGTGCTAGTGCGGAGAGATGTAGTTGTATCTGCGGCTGGCACCAAGGCTAGACCTGTGTGTGGTGTCACACTCAGTGCTAGTGCGGAGAGATGTAGTTGTATCTGCAGCTGGCACCAAGGCTAGACCTGTGGTGTCACACTCAGTGCTAGTAGGAGACAAGGGCGTGCGGAGAGATGTAGTTGTATCTGCGGCTGGCACCAAGGCTAGACCTGTGGTGTCACACTCAGTGCTAGTAGGAGACAAGGGCGTGCGGAGAGATGTAGTTGTATCTGCGGCTGGCACCAAGGCTAGACCTGTGTGTGGTGTCACACTCAGTGCTAGTGCGGAGAGATGTAGTTGTATCTGCGGCTGGCACCAAGGCTAGACCTGTGGTGTCACACTCAGTGCTAGTAGGAGACAAGGGCGTGCGGAGAGATGTAGTTGTATCTGCGGCTGGCACCAAGGCTAGACCTGTGTGTGGTGTCACACTCAGTGCTAGTGCGGAGAGATGTAGTTGTATCTGCAGCTGGCACCAAGGCTAGACCTGTGGTGTCACACTCAGTGCTAGTAGGAGACAAGGGCGTGCGGAGAGATGTAGTTGTATCTGCAGCTGGCACCAAGGCTAGACCTGTGGTGTCACACTCAGTGCTAGTAGGAGACAAGGGCGTGCGGAGAGATGTAGTTGTATCTGCAGCTGGCACCAAGGCTAGACCTGTGGTGTCACACTCAGTGCTAGTAGGAGACAAGGGCGTGCGGAGAGATGTAGTTGTATCTGCAGCTGGCACCAAGGCTAGACCTGTGGTGTCACACTCAGTGCTAGTAGGAGACAAGGGCGTGCGGAGAGATGTAGTTGTATCTGCAGCTGGCACCAAGGCTAGACCTGTGGTGTCACACTCAGTGCTAGTAGGAGACGAGGGCGTGCGGAGAGATGTAGTTGTATCTGCAGCTGGCACCAAGGCTAGACCTGTGGTGTCACACTCAGTGCTAGTAGGAGACAAGGGCGTGCGGAGAGATGTAGTTGTATCTGCAGCTGGCACCAAGGCTAGACCTGTGGTGTCACACTCAGTGCTAGTAGGAGACAAGGGCGTGCGGAGAGATGTAGTTGTATCTGCAGCTGGCACCAAGGCTAGACCTGTGGTGTCACACTCAGTGCTAGTAGGAGACAAGGGCGTGCGGAGAGATGTAGTTGTATCTGCAGCTGGCACCAAGGCTAGACCTGTGGTGTCACACTCAGTGCTAGTAGGAGACAAGGGCGTGCGGAGAGATGTAGTTGTATCTGCAGCTGGCACCAAGGCTAGACCTGTGGTGTCACACTCAGTGCTAGTAGGAGACAAGGGCGTGCGGAGAGATGTAGTTGTATCTGCAGCTGGCACCAAGGCTAGACCTGTGGTGTCACACTCAGTGCTAGTAGGAGACAAGGGCGTGCGGAGAGATGTAGTTGTATCTGCAGCAGGCACCAAGGCTAGACCTGTGGTGTCACACTCAGTGCTAGTAGGCACTTGTGTGGCAAACACAATGTATCAACCTGTTCATGTTTCACCTCGAAATTTTCATTTGGTTACAGTTATGCTACTTTTGGAGAAAAAAAGTTTCCCATGCAAAATGGCATACTATTCAAGTAAAGAGTTGTGAATTCAAACCTGCTTAACATTTTTCCTTCCATATTTTAAAGGATGCTATCATTATATAAAACATATCACAAATAGTTCGTTTTTTCTGGCCTCTTATACAGCCATGTTTAAATGGGTTAAATCATCTGAAGTGCACACAAGCATCTGAAGTGCAAAAAAAACGTTTAGTCTAACTCGAACGTTGAAATGTTCTAAATAGCAAAGAACTAGCTATTCTTCAGTACTTCGAACCATTAAGTCACCAGAAAAGGATTTTTAAAAAGTATTTCCATTCGTGTTCTCTTACGTACTATGTCAAAGGGTCTCCAACTCACTATCCCGCAGGCAAATGTGGAATAAACGTCCGCGCGTAAGGGTATGAAGGCCCATGCCTGTTCACGACGCTGGATGGATAATTGTGTAGTGGTAAAAGGTTTTATTGAGATCACAAATCTTATCTGAATATACCTTTGAAATGTAAGCATACCACTAACAACATAACGCGTCACTTACTGATGAAACTGTGGGTGTTTTGTCATATAACTTACCTAGGCGGTTACTACACGTTAATTTGTTACAAGACCGAAGTTCTTTATATGGAGACCTTCAGATAATTCAGGTATTTTCTCACATGCCTCTATCTGAAGTCGAAACCCGTCTTCGCTAATGGTCGGAGACCGCAAGCTGTCGGTGCGCAATGCCGCTTGGCTTTTGAGGTAGTATCCCTCCACAGGCAAGGTTTAGATATACTGTTAAGACTTCTACATCACTACAGTAGCTCTAAGACGGGATATCTCTGGTTCGAGTACAGAGCTCTGGAATTATCATCAATTCGCCTGGTCGGTTTACAGTACAAACACTACAGGCAAATCATATCCTGAAGTTCCGCAAGCGGTTTTGGAGCCCGGTATTTTTGGAATGCAATGTATAGTTTATGCTCTTCCAATTGGAGGATCAAAAGCAGCTTAAGTCAATATGAAATACTCCTTGCAGCTTCCGGGAGGTGTTATAGACGGATTGTGGGTGATTATGAAAATTGGATGTCAGATTGCCAGGTTTAACTTTGTTCTCATCCTGTAGTGCCTATTGGGGCGGACTGTATCAGTATCCCCAGTATATACTGGGATGTCTGTATCGATGGATCTGCCTGTGGTTTCCACGTATGTGGTCGTCACAAATCCTCTGCAATCCCAGGAATGCCACGAGATCATGGGATAGCTAACATCTCGCCCTAAAA
>OZ012689.1:1646775-1686775 GCA_963942565.1 Maea johnstoni | reverse complement strand
ATATATATATATATATATATATATATATATACATATATACATATATACATATATATATATACATATATATATATATATATATACATATATATATATATACATATATATATATATATATATATATATATATATATATATATATATATATATATATATATATATATATATGAGCGGAATCCGAATTCTCAATCTTTGAATAAATAAGGACCTTTTCTTTGAACATTTGATTATATGGAGTTCTGTTCCCGTGAAATATTCCTTGCCTTTTCCTTTATATCATCTCTTTTGTGGCCAGTATATAACATTAAACCCATGTTGGTATGTCTTAATGTGAGATCAATTGCAAGCTGAAGTCAAACCGTTTGACTACGAAAATTAAATATTTGAGCGAACCGATTGCTGAGATACAACTTGAACAAAAATATTTTGACCGGGCCCGACCTACCAGTGATTCTTCATATGGTATGAATTGCGTACTAGCAACTGCTTTTAGGTCATACTAATGTTATTAATGCAATTCAGGCAAAATGGTCAACCAAAATGAATGAAGGAATTGAGTTTAGAATTGTAGCAGATTCCTTAAAGTTAACTGTCGTACAAGTGATACATTCTCCCGACTTATCCAATTACTTAAATTAGTACGCAATAGGGTAGAGACTCACAAACTAGAACATGAAATGGATTCGGTGCCAGACCCATTGTATTTACATAAAAGGGAAGTTAAAATTTATGGCGGTAAGACTAGTAGAGATATGGATCAGGAAACATCTACTATAAACATGGCAAAAGCTCTCGAACGTTGAAGAGAAATCCAAATAATCTGGTGGTTAATGTAATAATAATGACCTCATCAATCTTAGCATATTAACATTGTGTTCATACAAACAAACGCGTGTAAGCTGACATATAGGTCATGTTTCAATAATGTACTTGACAAATGTAGGTCAGAGAGGGTATGTTTGCTGAATGGCACAGGACGGATATGTTCCAAATAAGGATATATCTGAGGATGCTTTGTGGATGTATTCTTGCATGCTACATGGCATTTTCATTAGTACTGCCCATTTCATACTGCCTGGCTACTATTATAACCCTAACACATGTACATGTATGTGGAGACCATACCCTAACTTATACCGATTTCATAGAGTGTAAGAAATTACCAAACCTTAAACTGTTTGCGTATGAAATGCTTTAATAAGCTGACAATTATATGTAAAAATATGAAAAGTATTTCAAAAAGGGATGGATTAAACCATGTGTGACAACAAATTACAAATGTTATCATTATGTTGCGTTGTCATTGAGTTATTCCTATGTCAGACCATACGTACACTCCATCTATGTGAACGGTATACATGTACGTAGAGAATGCGAGCGCACCAAACAGCAGGCGTTTTTCTTCTCTAGCGCCAGGTGTGTGCAGATTCAATTAGAGCTGTGCCAGAGGTGTTTGGTTCGGATGGATCACACAGTACACGTACAGGGTGTTCCAAACATTGAACGCTTACGTTTTATCCCCCTTTCTACGCTTACGAATGAATGACCCAATTATTTGTGATGAAGCCTATGTAATGTATAGCTTTTTAGAACGCTTTCTTTTTTCTATTACACCTCTCTAATCATATTATTAAAATTTAATATTTAAGGATGATACACCTACAATGTATACTTTCTTGATCTATCAGGTTTTATTTCATTGATTGTTGATATTGATATTGCTGTTTTTGTATGGTATTTCCCATATATAGTATGCACATATTGAGCTCTCCATTTTTCGAGTCACCCTTTCCATACATGTAACAGCAGAATCTCAAAATCACAGGTAGTCAGTCTCTATATTAAAACGTGCAATTCGATCATCATGACATAAGCCTGTACAGAAGGACATGCGGTGGTATTCTTTGATAATACGCAAAGAGGATGATACTTGATTTGTACATGCTAGTCCATGCATGCTGGTATCACCTATTAAGCTATTTAGCAGTTTTGCCCGTGTGATTGCAGGATTATGCCTACGTAATCCATTGGTTTGTGCTTACAATCACTTTATTACGGAGAGAATTTCAAGGCATGTGTGAAAGTTGTTAGTTGGTTAGTTGCAATTTCCTTTATCTCTCTACTCATTCTCGCTTTGATCCTTTCGGATCGCATGCATTTGCGATACTTTTGACAATAACGTCAGTTCAAAGTACGAGTTCGAGAAAAATATAAGTAGGCAAATTACAGATTTGGAGATGGTATGTATTTCTCTTTCTTTTTTCAAAATGCCCTTGTAAGAAATGTATTACCAACTATATTAGGTTCGTTTCGGCTGCTTCTGTGACTTGTGTGTTTTAAGTGACCAAGTAGGCCATTATTGAAGGAAAAGCTCTTTTCTCACCCTGGGACTTTTCATTGTACCTTGACCTTAAGTGCAGCAATTAATTTGTCCGTGAAGCAGCGGCGGCAGAGGCATATGTGCTACAGGGTTATGTAGTTGGTTGTGATTTATGCTCAAATATAGGAAAAGGCGGCCGTAAAATGCTCTAGAAAATTGATCAGGGGGCGCTTTATGGGCGAATTGAGGATAAATGTGCTGCTCTGGCAATGTGGCCACATATTAACACTGACCTCAAACTAATCAACCTTTCACAAATACGAAATGCTCCAATAAATTTGGCCATGTAAGGTCTTATGGGATCAGCGTGCTATGATCACTGTCTATGGCTGGGGGGAATCATGAAAGAGGGGGCTGTGGTAATAGTCGAGTGGTCCAAGGTCTTATGGGGTCACTGTCTATGGCTGTGAGGAATCTTGAAAGAAGGGGCTGTGGCAATAGTCGAGTGGTCTACGGTGTTGTGGGATCAGCGTGCTATGATCACTGTCTATGGCTGGGGGGAATCTTGAAAGAAGGGGTTGTGGTAATAGTTGAGTGGTCTAGGGTATTGTGGGACCACTGTCTATGGCTGAGGGGAATCATGACAGAAGGGGCTGTGGTAATAGTCGAGTGGTCTAATGTACTGTGGGAACGGTCCTTATGGCTGGGGGAATCTTTGAAAGAGGGGTCTGTGGCAATAGTCGAGTGGTCTAGGGTATTGTGGAATCACGGTGTATGGCTGAGGAGGATCTTGAAAGAAGGGGCTGTGGTAATAGTCGAGTGGTATAAGGTATTGTAGGATCACTATCTATGGCTGTGGGCAATCTTGAAAGAGGGGGCTGTGGTAATGGTCTAGTGGTCTAGGGTATTGTAGGAACAGCTTGCTGTTATCACTATCTATGGCTGGGGGAATCTTGAAAGAGGGGGCTGTGGTAATGGTCTAGTGGTCTAGGGTATTGTTGGAACAGCTTGCTGTTATCACTATCTATGGCTGGGGGAATCTTGAAAGAGGGGGCTGTGGTAATGGTCTAGTGGTCTAGGGTATTGTAGGAACAGCTTGCTGTTATCACTATCTATGGCTGGGGGAATCTTGAAAGAGGGGGCTGTGGTAATGGTCTAGTGGTCTAGGGTATTGTTGGAACAGCTTGCTGTTATCACTATCTATGGCTGGGGGAATCTTGAAAGAGGGGGCTGTGGTAATGGTCTAGTGGTCTAAGGTATTGTGGGATCACTATCTATGGCTGGGGAAACTTGAAAGAAGGGGCTGTGGCAATAGTCGAGTGGTCTAGGGTATTGTTGGAACAAATTGCTGTTATCACTATCTATGGCTGGGGGAATCTTGAAAGAGGGGGCTGTGGTAATGGTCTAGTGGTCTATTGTATTGTAGGAACAGCTTGCTGTTACCGGGGTATCACTATCTATGGCTGGGGGAAACTTGAAAGAGGGGGCTGTGGTAATGGTCTAGTGGTCTAGGGTATTGTTGGAACAACTTGCTGTTATCACTATCTATGGCTGGGGGAATCTTGAAAGAGGGGGCTGTGGTAATTGTCTAGTGGTCTAGGGTATTGTTGGAACAGCTTGCTGTTATCACTATCTATGGCTGGGGGAAGCTTGAAAGAGGGGGCTGTGGTAATGGTCTAGTTGTCTAGGGTATTGTAGGAACAGCTTGCTGTTATCACTATCTATGGCTGGGGGAAACTTGAAAGAAGGGGCTGTGGCAATAGTCGAGTGGTCTACGGTATTGTTGGAACAGCTTGCTGTTATCACTATCTATGGCTGGGGGAATCTTGAAAGAGGGGGGTGTGGCAAGAGTTGAGTGGTCTATGGTGATGTGCTGCGATTTCTCGTTGTCTCTTTCTAAGGCCAAATGTCCGGGTGTTAGCCAGCCTCGTGTAGGTGAGTTATCCTCGCCACTTGCGTTAGTTATTAGCTTCTCTGGTTATTGCCATAATATACAGCTGGCTAAACACCGCCTGGCCTCGATACGGTAGAGACAGTGACGATAAGTGGAACATCCTTGATTCTAATTAGAAGTGAACATACTTCCAACTTGAGTACACTACAGGTCAAAGGTTTTGCTTGTGCCTCTGCCCCCAACCTCACTGTAATTATTAAAGATGACTCCGTCTTTAGTTTATGAAGCGTACATGATGTGAGATTTTCAGATCGATCATAGTTCAAAGCATATTCACAAATCAAACATGTGTATGATATAACCTGTCTTCAGTGCACGTTTCCTTAAATGGATATCACATCTCCTACTACTAGTATGTAATAGAAGTCCTGCATGCAAGACTATCGCACACATTGTACACGGTGTGCCGGTTTGGTTAGAAAGAATTGCTTATGCGTGAATCAAGGCTATTTGGATGGACCCCTTTCTATTTTTACTATTCTCATCATATTAGCTTTTCTACTTCGTACTTGATTTGCTCTTATTCTGAAATGTTGCCGGTGTGGTTAAAAAAATGCTTTATATAAACCAAGGCTATTTGGATGGATTCCTTTTTTATTTCTAGTATTCTCATTATTACAGCTTTTCTAGATCGTATTTGATTTACTCTTACTCTGAAATGCTGCCTGGCCAACATTGAATATGTCGTAATGTCATCGTAAAGATGATGCACTCGTAATTGCCTTTTTATATGAAATCACAGAAGGAGAAGCAAACACTTTTACCCATGCTTGGCGATGAGTTCTCATCCTCATCCTTGCTGTATCATTGGCTGCCAAGTGGCTGTTTTAGAGGACCATCGTGGGCTTTGTTCCCAGGTGTGTTCACCACTAAGTCTGCTATCTATCACAGGTGAGGTGACACAGCACTGCTGGTAGAAAAGCTAGGCTGCTGTAAAGACGCATTCGACCCTAGTTCATCTTTCCCACTACAATGGGAGGCACACCAATTGGTGCGCGCGCACAAAACACATCATTGGCTTCTATATATGATGACAGTGCTATCTCGTATTAATAGGTTTAAATCGGTGCTGCTAAGATGGCGTTTTGGGGCAATCCATCATAATATATTGTCGTGTGTGTCCTTCGCGTATTCTCAATTATATTGGGGAAGACAATTATCAAGCTATAAAATTCACATCCCATCTAACGGCAATTCCTCGGTTTGGATGATAGTTCAACATTACACACTGTTTAAAAGCATTTCAAAACATACTTAATCCCAACCCACAATAAACTTGATGAGATTTTTTGACTAGATATGACCATTGTTTTATTTCTCAGTTCTCAGCTAATATTTGGTGTTTTTAAGAAAAGAACGTTAAGTCTAAGTAAAGAGTGCAAATTCTTTGTGTGTGTGTGTGTGTGTGTGTGTAGAGAGAGAGAGAGGGAGAGAGACCACATATGTACGGGTGAACGCTTTCCCACATGAAGGGCAGATACTCAACATGACACGTTGACGTTAACATTTGGAATGATTGTACATGTCCAACAGGAAGGACCTTTTGCGGGAGGAACACGGAAATGTTATTAAAGCAATCGGCTCTCGTCGACCACTTGGCGACGGCATGATGCCCCACACAGACACACAATGGCATCTGATGGGCTGCGGTAAGAGGTAGAGAGCAGGTTAATCAAAGCAGTCCCTGGTGGCACGCAGAGAATGCTTTTCTTAATGGATAGATGAGAAGGGTTGCAAAGGGCCTTCCGTGAAACTACCTATTCTTGTCTGAGGATAAGACCATTTTAAGTACAGTACAGTTGATATCACGAGACACATCACACACCTAGCACACTGTAGAATTGTAAAGGATGAGGTCAGGTACGTGCGCAGAGCACTTAGCCGCTTAATCCTAGTGGTTAGACTAATCATACTACGTATGCACTCTAGAATGATTTTTCTTAACCTATCCTACTCAGCAGGATATCCTGATTAGCGAGATATCTTAGAACATCTTGTGCGCACACACACATACACACACGTATATACATATATATATATATATATATATATATATATATATATATATATATATATATATATATATATATATATGTGTGTGCGTGTGTGTATACACACACACATATATATATATATATATATATATATATATATATATATATATATATATATATATATATATATATATATATATATATATATATATATATAAATATATCCATGTGCGTGTGCGTTTGTCCAAATGATATTATCTAACAGGATCATTTCGGATGGTCGAGCTATAATTTATTATATCATCAACATGCATTATCGGCATGCTGCATGGACATAAACATAGATCTGGATTTGGTCAACGCAGAAAAACAAAATTCCAGCCTCCATGTTGTTATTTTAGCACCGACCATCTAGCAGCACGTCGCTATAAACAGCCAGTAATATGTTCATAAATCAGCCATTAATGGGTGGTGAGCATTAATGGGAGATTGTGGAACACGCAGCCAGAAAGTTTTTTTATAATCCGATTGTAAAGAAATGACGCCTCTTTTACCCTAAGACAAATATGATGGAATTAACAACATATACTAGAGATGTGTGACGAGTAATTGATGCCAACATTTGAATACGTATTTTGCAATGAAAACGTGGAGTGTGCGATCTGGAAACCTCTTAGTAAGTTTATTGGGGATTCCCCGCCACGCGCATGATATTGCAACATTGTAACGGCCAGCGTCTTTTGCCGTAGTGAAGTTTCTAGCCGTAAATTTCACTTTCGGTGAATTTTTAAAACGGCCGATCCATTCTTTTCGAAATTTGCCACGATTGTTGATCAGCCGAGGGCTCAAAAAACTGTTAAGAGACACTTTTGAAAAATAATTTCTGGAGATTCTTATTCCAAGAAAATAGTCAAATCAGGAAAATTTGTACCATTTTTTGACCGCTTAAGAATTTTTTTCATTTTTTCACGAATTCATATCGAAGTAGAATCATGACGAAGCCAATCATCTCAATCAAAATATTCACCGAGCACATTTTTTATTAATATTTTTTATTCATAGAAAATTGCCTTTGAGTAGATTCAATTTGTAATTGAGCGAAATATTTGTAACGTGGAAGTGTGCATATTTCAATTGAGCCAATCAACGTGCTCTATAAAATCACGTGATAACCCGGGAAAATCTGCACGGTCTACGTTACGTGTATCTGCGCGCACCTTGATACGCACCTTGTATGGCACTAAGTCGCTCTGCGGTGCTATGTTAATAACTTTATACCATTATGATAGATAATGAGATAAGTATTACTTTCTATTCATGGAATAAGACAATTATGATAGATAATTAGATAAGTATTACTTTCTATTCATGGAAAAAGACAATTAAGTCGTATTGACGATAACTACGATAGACCAACTGTGAAAGAGCAAATAACACATTATTTTTTCCCGACCTCTCTAGGGGGAGGGCAAGTTAATTGAATGTTTATTGACTGTACATTATCTGTACAAAATCATATCAAATTCATGATAAAATAAATCATGAGTAATACACAATATTAAAACAGGTGAACAGAAGAACGAACAAATTAATCATGAGGAGCAGAAAGAAAAATAAATGATTACATCTGTAAGGAGGGACTGTTCTGTGTGTCAAAACGTTTATGCTAAAATAGATGTGGTCCCTCCTAGAGCTTAAAGCAGAATTACGATTTCTTAATTGACAACTAGACGTAGGGCAGGGGTGTCCAATGTCCCATTGTCGCACCATCGTGCGAGAGTGAGGCTTCAGGCCATAAATAAAACGTTTTTTATTTGGTCTTTCACACTTGGTCCATCGTTACTAACAAATAAAAATGAAAAAAAAATGGTATAAACTATGAAAAATGTAATACCACCTATCACTCGGCATGACACTTACTTAACAAATTCTTTAGTTTTAACAAAAAAAAATTCAAGAATAAATAAGTATAACTATCTATTTAAAAGGGCAATTAAGTTTTAAAGATAAAATAATAAAAAACATAGAAAATGAAAACAAAAAAATGAGATGATATCCCTACTATGAGAGGTCAAATAATCCAAACATGTTTTGTGACATCTTTACCATTTCCCGGGGAGGAGGCCGAAAGACAGAACTGTTTAATTCTAGTTCATCTATTATGCAAAGAGCCTCCTGGGCTCAATACAGATGTGAAACAATTGATATTCAGATATTTCATGGAAGACATAAGCACGTCATAATTTTACGATGGTCACAGGTGTAAACGGCAGAAAAAAAATCCGCTGTTTGTTTCTGGAAATCGGTGGGGAAAATAAATTAGAATTTATTTTCTCCACCATCTTTCCAAAAACAGCAGAAAAATAAAAAAATTCTCCACCGTTTTTTTCCCAAAAAACGCAGAAAAAATTGTTTTGATTTTTTTCTCCACCGTCTTTCCAAAAACAGCAGAATTTTGTGTCCACTATCTTTGTGCAAATTGGTTATCTGTCTCCCTTTACCACTTCCAAGGGTGCACTCATTATCTGAATTTAATGGTATGTGGTGACCAATATGTATATCTATCAATATCTAACATCTATTTGCCTCTCTGTCTGTCTGTAATTCTATCTATCCATCTATCTATATGTGTGAGCACACACGCACATGCGCGCACACACACACACACACACATATATATATGTATATATATATATATATATATATATATAACTTAAACCTGCACCATGGTATAATTTTGATTAGTATTTTTTGCAAAATTTGACTTTACTTGCCCAAAAATGTTTTTAATCAAGTTAAAATCTTTTAGCTTTGTAGAACCAAAAATGAATGAATGAGGTTGTTTAAAGAATGAGAAGTATTGGGACTTCTGAACTTTGAATAAACAGAATATTCAAGGAGGGTTGCCATGACAACCGTTTATACCAGATTCATGTTGCTAAAGCAACCGTTTCAAGATGTTTTAACCTATTTCTTAGTAAAAGTATTAAACTTCACTATCATCTTTTACAGTCCTCAAAGTTTCATGAATATCTGGAAAATGTCATTCTAAATGAATAAATCAATGTAGCATTCAGACATACAATGTTGCAACGTCATTCTGCATATTCCACTTGTAATGAATATGTCATTGATAATTCAACCCTTTACGGTCTTCTGCCTCTATCTTATCCATTCCTGTGTTAATATGTTTGAAATTTTGAGGAAAGTATCTAGTGGTACCACTTATCATAAAACATTACTTGATTAAAGAATTGGAGCCCATCTTCGTGTTGCCATGGCAACCATTTTTGTCAAATTCGTGTTGCCATAGCAACCGTCTCAGGACATTTTACTTTTTTCGGGATAAAAAATATTAAATTTCAATACTATTATCTACAATCCTCAAAGTTTCAGAAATATAAGGAAATGTTTACACTGGTAAATAACAGTTTAGTTTGGCATCAATTACTCGTCATACATGACTATAGTCTGTCTGACTCAAGTTTGGCAATCACTTTTGTCACTTTAATGTGACAAAACGTTCGAGTTTGCCATCCAAACTTGGCAAACATGTTAGGAGCACTACTCCGTGTATGTATAATCATATTTTTTGTCTCAACTCTGCAAAATGTTGATTTTGCTCATTACGTCCCATTGTAAAATGTGTCCATTGCCAACAATACGATCTCGCGTGTTTGTATTGTTCGCAACAAACAAACACGCGACTGACGCGAGATAGTAGGGTCAGCAATGTGCACATTTTACAGTAGGAACTAATGAGCAAAATCAACATTTTGCGGAGCTGAGACAAAAAGTATGTTTGTACATACACGGGGTAGTGCTCCAAAGAGGTTTGCCAAGTTTGGATGGCAAACTCGAACGTTTTGTCACAAAAAAGTGGCAAAAGTGATTGCCAAACTCGAGTCAGACAGACTATAGTTGACTCATTTCTATATTAATAGCAGGTTCCAAAATTTGTGACCGTAACTCCTCCGAAACGGCTGCAAGCCTGATGCTGTGGCTTTGCATGTCGATTAGTGGGGGGCTGAAGTTTTGCGATAGCTAGGTTTGAAGTAAAAATAACTTACAAAAATGTTTTTGTGAAAGTTTTTTGTTTTGAATGAAGATCTAAACTAAACTAAGCATGAGCACATTGTTGCAACATTTTGGATTGTGCAACAATGAGAACAATATGATTTACTATTGTTGGAAGCATGTGCATGTGATACGCTCCCATTGTTGGGGCTGAGATTACTATTATAAGTAAACTCCTCCCTCAACAGTGGGAGCGTCACATGCTTCGAACAATAGGAAATCCTATTGTTATATGATGTTCTGATTGTTGCACCATCCAGAATAACAACAGCTTAGTTTAGTTTAGAGCTTCATTTAAAGCAAAAACTTGCCAAAAAACGTTTGTAAGCCTTGTGAAATAATGGGAATTGATCACGGGAGGTAGGCGATTGTGGCAAGACCAGTGCCCAGCCCAGTCAGCAGCCAAAACCGAACCCATAGGTCAAGGTTTTCGCTGCTGACTGGCCCGGGCACTCAGGTGTTACCACAATCACCTACCTCCCGTGATCAATTCCCACAGTATACCATGGCTACCGCCTCAGCCACACAACATCATATAAATTGCATTAATACATTATTGGGCTTAAGACAGCATGATTTATATATCTAGAAAGTCCCTAATATGTTCTTTTTGAATAAAATAAAATCGTAATTTTAGGCCCAGTAATCATGAATGAAAACGCCTTGAACACACGTTTTGATTTCCCGACATTCTCGGCAAAATATTCATTTGATAATTTCTCACTAATTACTGGGCCTAAGACAATTTTTTTATACATTTAGAAAGGCGGTCACATAGTCCTTTAAAATATATCAAAATTGTAATTGTGGATACAGAAATCACGCCATTATGTTAGAAAGATCATAAAGAGATCTTCCTTTGGCTGCTAATGCTGGCTGTTCTCTCATAAAACTAAGATGCGGTGTATAAGCCCGTGCTGTGCACGGGTTGCAGCTAGTACCAATTATTATTCTAGCATATCTATCTTAACAAAAAAGTGTTCTGCATTTGACTGTTATAATGAGTGTATGTGTTAAACAATACACATACATACACACACATAATAGCTAGATGGCGCTTGAGGGTTTTAGTAGACTGATGAACAGATGAGATAGTTCCAGTGTTTTACAGAATGAGTCATGTCAATATGTGTCGTTGTCGGTATTTCATTCATGTGGTAGCTGACTTTGCTGAGAACAAACATCTACTTGCAGCTTGTGTTTATATTATTGGACTTTGTTTCAATTAGCGTATATGTATGTAAGTATATACGCCTCCTTTATAGAGACTTGACTACATAGAAATATCATTGGAGAGAGCGAGATCACGTGCCAGCACCAGTAACCTTACAGATCATCTGTTTCACACTTAAAACGTACCATTAAGTTCATCTGCCAGTAAAATCTAGTATCCCTGGCTTCATGAGTGTAAACGCGCTCTTTACACTGTTATATGTTGTGTGTAACAACGGTCTACTTACTAATACAGTGGAAGAATACACTGCGTTCTTAGGTCACATTGGACTTTCTCGATGCCTCGAGGACGGATCCTCTCTGACGTCGCAGTCAACCTAGTGGAACTTCAAGGAACTACTGGTATAGCACTTGTCCACAGACACCTTGGGTTCATCAAGTAGGTAGATACTTTTCAGCAGGTATGACTCCTATGTGAAATCTTTTGAAAACAGGGACCCTGGAGTGTATGGGGGTGGAGGCGATCAGCTTTAGTCTTTTGAGTTTAGTGAGATATACCGGGTACCTATTTCTTCTCCACCTGACGTGCGGTCTCAGCGCCGTCTCCACACACCTTCGAGTGTCCTACTAAATATTACACCCTCGATCAAAAAGTTCACTTCTTGTATTGAGTCGTTCTGGTATGCACAAGGGATGCTGCAGAGACCGTAAGCGGTTCTGCTGAGCATTATATGAGCTCCTAACAGCTTAGCAATGTCACGTGGTCCCCAGAGTGATGTACAACTAGGAGAGCGGATGCTGCACGAGATAAGAAAGCCCCAGAGGGCCAACATTTACTCAACTCTCTCTCTCTCTCTCTCTCTCTCTCTCTCTCTCTCTCTCTCTCATTTCACTTTTCACCATGCGCTTATTCTGATTGTTTCAGCTTGAGGCTCTATCGACCGGTTATGGACTGTCGTACAAACGTGACAAAAGGAAACCTTTCGAGTTATGCAACATTGAAATAAAACCTAAATCCCACATGCATTTTTCAGTATTTTCACAAATTAATCTCATAAATTTCTACCACGAAAATGTTATGCATCTTCGTCCAAAAGAAATGAATACTGTATTACTCTCTGAACAATCAATGAGTTTACAGGTTGTATTTCTATTAGTACTCATGTCAGATGCCCTGGATAGTAAACCAAACGGCTAACTAAGACGGTGCATACGTGACACCTAAATAAACTTAAACAAACGTTTATTTTTAGCACTATTTTCAGTAAAAATGCTAGAAAAATAAGTAAACAAAGGTTTATTTTGAGCAAAAATATATGAAAGTGCTAAAAAAATAAATTGAGTAACGTTTATTTGTAGCAAACCATTCATAAAATTGCTGAAAATAAACCTTCACAAACGTTTATTTGTAGCAAAATTTCAGAAAAAATGCTGAAAATCAACCTTTACGAACGTTTATTTGTAGCAAAATTTCAGGAAATTGCTGAAAATAAGCCTTCACGAACGTTTATTTGTAGCATTTTATTGAGAAAAATGTTAGAAAAATAAATAAACAAACATTTATTTTGAACAAAAACTCAAAAAATGTTGTAAATAAATGCAGACGAGCATTTATACAGTGTCACATTTGCATCGTCATGGTGCATACGTGACATCTAAACAAGTCTAAACGAACATTTATTTTCAGCACTATATTGAGAAAAAAATGTTAGAAAAATAAATAAACGAACATTTATTTTCAGCACTATATTGAGAAAAATGTTAGAAAAATAAATAAACGAAGATTTATTTTGAGCAAAATCGAGGTGGAGATGCTGTGTTTTAAAACGGAAAATGTCATAGCATCAATCATTTATGGGGGCGTGTCCCAGTTCCTTTTAATTGACGGGGAGTGTCCGCTTGATGGACACACCTCTCTAATGATTGACATTTTGACAGTTTATATTTTCAGTATTTCCACCTATACAATGCCAAAAATAAACGTTCATGAAGATTTATTTTGAGCACTTTTCTGAAATATTGCTACAAATAAACGTTCGTGAAGGTTTATTTTCAGCAATTTTATCAATGTTTTGCTAAAAATAAATGTTCGTGAAGGTTTATTTCTAGCACTTTTCTGAAATTTTGCTACAAATAAACGTTCGTCGGGTTTATTTTCAGCAATTTTATCAATGTTTTGCTACATATATATGTTCGTGAAGATTTATTTCTAGCACTTTTCTGAAATTTTGCTACAAATAAACGTTCGTGAAGGTTTATTTTCAGCAACTTTATCAATGTTTTGCTAAAAATAAACGTTCGTTTATGTTCAATTAGATGTCACGTATGCACCATGATGGTGCAAATGTAACACTGTATTTAAATGCTCGTCTGGATTTATTTACATTTTTTGACAGTTTTTGCTAAAAATAAATGTTCGTTTATTTATTTTCTAACATTTTTCTCAACCTAGTGCTGAAAATAAATGTTCGTTTAAGATTTATTTAGGTGTCACGTATGCACCATCGTAGCTAACACATTCGACATGCTCTGCCACTGATCCCTTATGATACACTAGGATTTTTCTAACTGCTGACAGCAAAGGGATCATGACCCATCTGCGGTGGTCACGCCACTTGTCTCTCTTGGAATGAATATTTGACACGCAACCCTCAATCAGTTTGAAAGCGATATTCCTCGGTGAGACCCTTGCTTTCAGTCATGGGCACCCGAGGGTAAAGTTGGCTATACGGACAGGTTGTCCAACAGCTACAGTACAGACCGAAGTCAGTTTTGTTTCTGTTTTCAGCAAGATAATGAACACCCAGGGGACATGAACAGCAAAGTCACTTGATTACCTAAGCACAATGTGGTGAGGCTCGCTCAAAGATTAAAGTGCTGCAAACAGGATCGCAACCTAGAGAATGGGTTTCCGAGATTACCCTGAGGAGGAATGGGTTAAGATGTTTTGTTGTCCTCGTGTAATCCCTTAGGAAAGTGAATCTAGTTTGCCAGCCATAAAATGAGACGTACAAGCGCTTTGAGAGGCGTGTGAAAGTGGATTTTTGCAGTATGGTTAGAGGTCACGTGAACATTCTAGTGCTCCCAAATACATTTACTAAAAGGGGTTAATGTGTTCTTACCCAAGGGATATTCAGAACAACAAATTAACTATTGTGACACTTAATACCATTCTCATCTTACACACAGGTATAGCTACCTGGTCTTATTCTTTATACCATAGATGTAACCACATAAATTGGACATTTAAGAATGCCTAAAGTAACAAGGTTGTTGCCAATTGTTCTTCATAACAAAAACTTAAGTGAACAAATTAACCTGATGTATGCAGAAATAAACAGGAAGAATAAACAGGGATTTTCAATCTGCCTATAAATCAGGAATAAAATGACACCACTATAATCTAAGTCAGGCGAAGGTCTAGGGGTACCTAGAATGACGTGTTGGAAACTGGGCTCGAATTTAATTGTAGCAGCGACATTTGTCTCATAAGATGTTGCAAACATCCACCTCTCTCTCTTGCACACACACACAGACACACACACAGATATATATATATATATATATATATATATATATATATATATATATATATATATATATATATATATATATATATATATATATATATATATATATATATATATATAAGCACAGGTTCTTACACAAATCTCAAGAAAAAGAAAACGTGTTGGTTTTGATCGCTCAAGAATCTGTAGCTTAAAGTGGCCCTAAAGGTCTGACTGCCACATGTTGATATGTGTCTGATGAAATCATCTCAGATGCCGAGATAAACCCATCTCCCACAGGTTCCCATGTGAGAGCCTGATGCCACTTGCCTGCTGCCGCCGCCGCTCCGGGAGAGAGGGCGATGTGAGACTGTCAGCCCGTGTATTTATAGCCTAGGAAATTACCTGAGTGAACATAGGCGTAAGTGGAAATGAACGCACTCGTCAAATTATGGCAGGACTCAGGGGAAGCAGGTCTCCAACCCAACTCTTTCATCTCTCCCACTAATTGCGTAATGAATGGATGCAGAGCGCATACCCTCAATTACACACCTGGTAATCACGGCATATCATCAATTCCGTCTTTCGAAATCCCTCTAGCTGGAATGGAAGGTAGATAGACAGGTATGTAAAGTAGTAGTAGTAGTAGTAGTAGTAGTAGTAGTAGTAGTAGAATAAGAAGTAGTAGCAGCAGCAGCAGCAGTAGTAGTAGACGAGGTAGTAATAGTAGTAGTAGTACTAGTACTAGTAGAAGAAGACGTAGTAGTAGTAATAATAATAATAATAATTGGAATTTATATAGCGCCTTTTCCATTCATAAAATTTCAAAAGCGCTGCACATTGTCATAGTTTGAGGCATAGTCAACAACGCCTCAATGGGCGAGCCTGAAAAGGTGTGTTTTGAGACACTTCTTGAAGGCCTGACACGATGTAGAATCCTTCAGGTGTTGTGGAAGCGCATTACATAATCTCGGTGCACTAATGGAGAAAGTGCCATCTCCAAATTTGAGTCTAGTCCGAGGCTCATCCAGAAGGCCCTTAGCTTCTGATCGTAGATGGCGTCTGGGTTTATAAGGCACGAGCAGCTACTTGATGTACTTAGGTGCAAGTCCGTTGAGTGCCTTGTATACCAGCAGTAGGACCTTAAATTGGATGCGGAATTTGATTGGTAGCCAGTGAAGCTTGATGAGAACAGGTGTGATATGTTCATACTTTCTGGTTCTCGATACTATCCTTGCTGCACTGTTTTGTAGTCGCTGCAGCTTTGCAATCAAATCCTGTTGTATTCCAATTAGGAGAGCATTGCAGTAATCCAAACGAGACATCACCAGTGACTGCATCACTGTTTTGTGGCATCTTCTGTTAGCACACGTCTCGCTTTTCCAATATTTCTCAGGTGAAAGCTAGATTTTTTGACAACACTTTTGACATGGGGTGCCATAATCAGTTGAGAGTCAAACATAGCTCCCAGATTCCGCACAGGCTCAGATGCAACCGACACATCAGTCCCCGCTACGGAGAGTGACTTAATGTTCAGTTCAGCTAGGTGTTTCTTAGAGCCGAATAGAATGATTTCAGTCTTGTCATTGTTGAGTTTCAGCTTGTTCTGAGACATTCAGACACTAATGTCACACAAACATTTCTCACGATTTAGGAGTTCATGTTTGACTATTGCGTTATCACTTGTCTTTTTGAATGATAAGCAGAGCTGGGTGTCATCAGCATAGCCATGATTGTTCAGACCGTAGGTTCTGATAAGCTGTGCCAGAGGTATGATGTATATTAGGAACAATAGTGAACCCAACACAGATCCCTGTGGTACAGACCACAGAATTTTCGGAGAAGTCATCATTGATTTTAATCCTGTTTCCTGCCTAGCAGGCACGATTTGAACCACTGTAGAGCAGATCCTTTAACTCCAAGAACTGACTCCATCCTAGATAGAAGGATGGAGTGATCGATTGTATCGAAAGCAGCGCTAAGATCGAGTAACACAAGGAAGGCGGCCCCACCCTGATCGAGAGTGCGAAGGATGTCGCTCTGTACCAGCACAAGTGCAGTCTCGGTGCTATGACATGCTCTGTATGCCGACTGCATGGGTTCATGTAGCTGATTAATAGTCATGTAGTTGGTAAGCTTTGCCGCAACTACCCTTTCCAATACTTTTGACAAGAATGATAAGTTGCTTACAGGACGATAGTTCTTGAGCACTTCCGGGTCGAGATCATCTTTCTTCAGTAACGGAGTGACTAATGCCTGTTTCATGGAGTCAGGTACGTTGGCACGTTGTAACGACAAATTCACTAAAATCGTAACCATTGGAATAAGCTAGTAGAAGAAGTAGCAGCAGCAGAAGTAGTAGACGAGGTAGTAGTAGTAGTAGTAGTGATAGTAGTAGTAGTAGTAGTAGTAGTAGTAGTAGTAGTAGTAAAGGAAGGAATAGAGTTTTGCGTCACTTTCAACAGCTAAGGTCATATCGTGACGAGATAGAAACCCGTAACCGGGAAGAAATTCCCTTCTCTTCATGAATAGTTCCAGGGGGTCTTTAGTAGTGGTGGTGGTGGTGGTAATGTTGGTAGTTATAATCATGATAGAAATACTACTAGTTGTTACAATAGTATTACTACCAAAGTCGTAACCGAATTTTACAATCCATAATATGGTCATCCCACCCTCCGCTGCTACTACTAGAGGGTTATATTATACGTGTTCCGCTAGTACTCTGTAATCAGTTTTCTGGCTCCTGTGAGAGACTGAGAATGAAAATCTATTCCCTTGTCTCCGTTACTGGGGCACTGCAGAGGATCTTTTTCCTCTACTCTCCCCGGAATCAATCTTTGGGAAATGAGATTTTATGTGCCAAATGGAAATAAATGGAGGTTTGAATGACATAACGTCTCCACAGGATACCCCCCAGATTACTTACAGAGCGTGGGGGATGCCATAAGTAGGGTAGCAGGCCTTGCATCATGATAGGAATAGGGCTACATCTGTAGGCAATTTACCAACATTCCTTGTGAGTTACCAATAACATATTAGGCAAAACCTCTTTACTACCACTGCCTTCGTTAAGAGATCTAAGCCTTGGAAATAAGGCATTGGCACAACAAAACCTTTAATGAGGATTTTCTATCAAGGACTATGCAAATAACTAGAAAACGGTAAACTTACATGCAAATGATTTGGCATGTACTTTCTCATAATGTATGTTTTGTAGTAGACCATGATCTCTTGTGAAAATAGGACCTTTCTTGTGACTTCTAATTTTGGATATTAATTTCCTTATATCCTGAGTAAGACCTTTCTTACTCGTATAGCTGCTTGATAAATCAGCCTTGTTATACAAATTACCTGCATTCTAAGACCCTCCATTAAGGTGCATTGTATCACCTGTTATTAAAACACTACCGAGTGTATCCTGTCAATGTTGTATGTTTGCAACTGTCGACAGTAGTGATCATCATGACTAGAGTTGCAGGAAGTGTGTATCATCAGTTCTCAGTGTTGCTTGTCTGCTAGGATACAGAGTGCTAGGACGTTGACATCAAGCCAAGTAGTATTTCAATCAGTAAACATCTGTCCCTGCTGAACTGCGCGAGAGCCTACTATGCTTTCATCAATGTATCTACCATTATAGGGATTATGGTATATTAGTCTGGCGGCCAAATCCAAAAAAGCCTCTAGAAACTGGTTTTGATGGCAAAATTTGTTACAAGCTGCCATCCACGCTAAATCATATCTTCATAGAGTGGGCCATATGGTATGGGTGGATGGCGGGATTTCTTTTGCCATTTAAGGTGTTTTTGGGGCAAAAAATGCAAAAAATGAACTAAAATGAGTGATTTTTGTAATTTACGTCCAAAAAATATTGATTGTCCACCTAAGCTCATGAAAGTCTGTACATATATGCTTGAGAACATACTCTTTAAGATGGTGGAATTAGATTTAACAAAAGATTAAGCGTAAACCTAAAAATTGATATAATTCGGCGAAAAATGGCTGAAAACAGTATTTTTTTAAGATTTACGTTAAAGAAAAACGTCAATGAAATTGCCTGGTAAAAAGCTAGGATTATGAAACTTGGCCAGAAATATCCCTGATGTGTCCTGATAAGAATAGGATATTGGTATACTGTGTATGTGACCTAATGATCCTGTACTTGGGTTGTTGAATTGGAGATATACACAACTAATGAAAATTGCCACCATACCGTATATTACACTTATTACATAGTATGTCATGAAACATGAACCTCATTGATAAAGAACACATACTATTAGGTTAACAGCAGTATTTCATATATAGTATGGGTGGATGGCAGGATTCATTTTGCAATTAAAGGTGTTTTGGGGCTAAAAATGAAATAAAGAGTGATTTTTGTAATTTATGTCAAAAAATATTTCTTGTACACCTAGGCTTATGAAAATGTGTACATGTATACTACAGAAGATGCTCTTTAAGATATTTGCTGCAGGTTAACAAAAAATTAGGCATTATCCTAAAAATGGATGAAATTTGGCAAATGGCTAAATTGGTCATTTTTCAGGATTTTTGTCTGTTGAAAATGTTGATTTAATCACCATGCAAAGAGCTAGGAACATGAAACTAGGTCCAAAATATTCCTGAAGGGTTCCAAAAAGAATGCATTATAGCTTGTTTGCATATTTCACCAAAAAATAATTATGCAGAAGTTTGGAAGATGCAAAAATCAGCATGTGTAGTATATGTTAAACATATTGTTTGCTGTTGATACTGTGTGATGATTTAATTGATGGATATTGTTCTAATGGAATATCAAGCCCAGTCTGATAAATGAGGTGATGCAGAATTAGTGTCTAGATATAGGTGGCAGCACCAAGATTTTTGTTTTTGTTAGCTTCAAGACAGAGGGTGCTACTTCAGATGTTGTGGAAGTTCACAATCTCCCGGGCTTGCTCTTGAACCCAAAGGGGAGGCTCTGTTAAATGACCTCAGAGATCTAGTGGACTTTCCTTCTCAAGGATCTAGTAACCTCCAAGTACCACTTCACTACCCTAGGTAGAAAAGAAGCCCAGGGCTTGACGGTCCACAGAAGGACCACGTAGGCTAGCAGGGCTACCTGAACCCGAAATCAGGTAGTCCCGCCACCATTTTAGGTAGCCAGGATTCAGGTAGTCCAACTTTAGGTAGCCCGACAGGGCCGTTTTTGGAATTTAGATCCCCTGGGAGATGGGACTATGCTATTTGTCGAGCGCTGAAGCCGATTGGTTCTTATCAAATAGGAGGAAGCGAACTCCTCCATTCTCCCACCACATATGACCTGAGTCTATCCTGCAGGAATGAACCCAGCTCTCCCACCTAGCTGAAGCTAGTTGAAGCAGGAAAACTGCCATATGTAACGGCTCCAATGGGGCTCCTGCTAAGTGCCTCAGCACCATACGTTGGGAGGTCCCACATCTCTCTTAGAGTCCTTGGTCTGGCAGATAACACAAATAGCCCTGATGTATGTCTGCTATGGCTGACCTGTACCTGTCTCTGTGGACAGAGGCCATACAGTCAGCCTCGACTTGTCCAGTTTTGTGTAGAACATCTGAATGACTGAGTTCTCCTGCAGTGGAATCATCCTAAAGATGTCCACCAGCAGGCTCATTAACTGGCGGAACTAGGGTTGGCTGGGCCAAAAAGTAGCCACTGATAGAATTTGAGCTGTTGGCTGCAGTGTAGCTTCGAGCTGTCGGCTGCAGGTGTAGCCTCCTTATCACCCTCGGGATCAGATGGATTGCGAGGAACGCGTACCCATATAATCCTTCCCAGTTCTGCTTTAAGAGCATTTATACCGCTTGTTGTCAGAGACGGGCATGTTGAAAGGAATACCGGTAATTTGTGGTTTTTCCCCAATGCAAACAGGTCAACATGGGGCACAGGACACTGTTTGAAGATTGTCCTGACCACCACCATGAGTAGTGACTACTCAATGGGGTGGTGGTACGTCCTTCTGGAGAGAGCCTCAACCAGGACATTGCTCAACCCCTCTATGTGGGTGGCTACCGGATATATCTGGTGCTGCCTGCACCATTGCCACATTTGCAAGGCTAGCTGTCACAGGGAGGATGACTGCCTCTCGCCCTCCTTGTTGATGTATGCAACTGTAGTCCACAACTGCACCAGGTAACTGGGGCAAGAAATGCTTCATGGTCAGCCACACCGCTTGGAGCTCTAACCAATTGATGCAGCATTTGGCCCATGCTACCTTAGATAAATAAACACAAATGGATATGAAACCAGTCAGTCAACCTGAAGAGTCTGGCTACGGAAAATAGACCAAAAGTAGCGTTCTGTTGCATCTTATCACGCTGGTTTCTCTAAATGCTATGAGCCCTCATTGGTCCTTGTCGCCTTAAGTGACGTCACACTCTAAACAACTGGCATAGCTAGGCCTTCACTCTAGCGCATATAGTAATTGGTCTCTCACTACAAATCCATTCTTTTGTTCATCTAAGATGATACTGACCACTGGCCTGATATTCACCCAGTCTGCCAGATGACCTCCCCAGTCCTCCTTGGAGGTGTCAGGCACTATCGAAATCATCAGGTCTGGCTGGAGGAATGGTCAACCTAGCTACCCTTAGGTTGTCCTGGTCTGACCACCATGCCAGTTCCACTTCCGTCACTCAATCTGGACTGTCTGTTAGCTGTGTCAACTGGGTGTGAAACATCAGCTGAATTGGCCTCGTATGGGTCACTGCCATGGGTACTAGGTCCTGGAGGCGTGATGCTCCGTGGACCCGTCTCTCGCTGGGAAACACCACCATGCATATGAGAATCACCTCAAATGCTCTGGTCTTCCTCATTTGATCTGCCTCGCAAAGGCAGTCCAATGCAGTCCAGTGTCTTCATCTTAAAGGATGGAAGGACCACAAAGGTGCTTAACATCTTGGATGTCATCCACCCAACTCCTTAGCCAATAGGAAGATTGGGGAATAAAACCCGAGTTCACCTGCTGGGAGGGGAATCTCAATTGTCCTTCTGTCTAGCATTGATCACATACCTCTTTCGAGGTCTGCTTGTCGCACCAGACTTTTGGGATTGGAGTCCACCAGATCTCTGAGGTCATTTAAAACAGAGTATCCCATTTTGGTTCAAGAGCAAGCCCTGGAGATAGCTTGTGAACCTCCACTAAATCTGCAGTAGCACCCTCTTGTCTTGAAACTAAGGAATCAAAAATATTGGTGCTGCCACCTACATCTAGACACTAATTCTGCCATCAATACCTTTATCAGGCTAGGCTTGATGTTCCATTAGAACAATATCCTACCATTAAAATGGTCAAACAGTATCAATAGCTAACAGTATGTTTAACATGTGCTACACATGCTGATTTTTGCATCTTCCAATTTGAACAAACTCAAAGTTATTTGGTAAAATATGCACACAAGCTATAATGCATTCTTTTTGGAACCCTTCAGGAATATTTTGGACCTAGTTTTATGTTCCTAGCTCTTTGCATGGTGATTAAATTAACGTTTTTCTGTAGACAAAAATCCTGAGAAATAACCGTTTTTAGCCATGTTTTTGTCAAACTTCATCCACTTTTAGGGTAATGTTTGAATTTTTGTTGAACCTACAGCAGGTATCTTAAAGAGCATATTCTCTAGTATGTATGTACACATTTTCATTAGCCTAGGCAGACTATAGATATATTTTTTGATGTAAATTACAAAACTCACTCATTTTATTTCATTTTTAGCCCCAAAACACCTTTAACGGCAAAATAAATCCTGCCATCCACCCATACTATATATGAAACATTGCTGCTAGCCTAATATTATGTGTTCTTTATCAATGAGGTTCATATTTCATGACATACTAAGTAGTAAGTGTAATACACGGTATGGTGGCAATTTTCATTAATTGTGTATATCTCCAATTCAACAACCCAAGTACAGGATCATTAGGTTACATACACAATATACCAATATCCTATTCTCATCAGGACACATCAGGGATATTTCTGGCCAAGTTTCATAATCCTAGCTTTTTATCAGGCAATTTCATTGACGTTTTTCTTAAACGTAAATCTTGAAAAAAGACTGTTTTTAGCCATTTTTGGCCGGATAATATCAGTTTTAAGGTTAACGCTTAATTTTCTGTTAAATCTAATTCCACCATCTTGAAGAGTATGTTCTCAAGCATATATGTACAGACTTTCATGAGCTTAGGTGGACAACAAATATTTTTTGACGTAAATTACAAAAATCACTCATTTTAGTTCATTTTTTGCATTTTTTGCCCCAAAAACACCTTAAACGGCAAAATAAATCCCGCCATCCACCCATACCATATGGGCCACTCTATAAAGATATGATTTAGCATGGATGGCAGCTTGTAACAAATTTTGCCATCAAAAGTCACATTTTTGGATTTGGCCGCCAGACTATATAGATTCCCTCCATGAATTATGTTTGATATTAGAATGATTCATTTGATGATCAGCGCGTTAAGCATAATGTGTTTTCCTCATGACAGATATTGACACAAGCACACCACTTTACTTTGCGGCAGAAGATAAAGGATAATGCCCATCTTTCGCAGCACAAGACTCGGCCACGTTGTAATAAATCAGGACTGAGGGATTGTCCGGGGATCAGTACAAAGCAATCACTACCAGGCTATCGTCCAAACCCGGCTAGAAACCCCACCCTTCAGAAGCGTAAAGGCTATTTTCTGGAGGTGTCTGTGGAAGACGTCCCAAGAACTATAGTTTTGAAAAATAACTGAGTATGTTGAACGATAAGTGAGTCGAAGCAGAGACAGCCATTTCTCATTTCTGTGAGAAAATAACCATTTCTCGTTCCTGCGAGAAGACAGCCATTTCTCGATCCCGTGAGAAGACAGGCATTTCTCGATCCCGCGAAAAGACAGGCATTTCTCGATCCCGCGAGAAGACAGCCATTTCTCGATCCAGCGAGAAGACAGGCATTTCTCGATCCCGCAAGAAGACAGCCATTTCTCGATCCCGCGAGAAGACAGCCATTTGCGAGAAGACAGCCATTTCTCGATCCCGCGAGAAGACAGCCATTTCTCGATCCCGCGAGATGAGCACTGAACTATTACCAGTTCATTGCCTCGTGACATGAGGTCACGTGATTTGACAGGTTTGACAAGCAGAAACTACAACCAATGGGAAATTAACTTCAACGCCATTCCCTATTTCTTGACAACTCTCAATCCACTGGATGCCACCAAAACAAATTATCAATTCCTCTCTCAAACAGAGTGTGAGAAGACCTATCGAAAAAGCACGAAATGTTACAAATAATCTGATCGAATTTCATTTGAATGTGACATTTGGACAGTTGGTGATGTTTTTTCCATGAAAATGTTTACCCTGATTTAGGATTTTACACGCGTAGCTGCCATCCCTATATTAGCTGAGGGCTGTCTGCTGTACCGGGCGCTAAGCGTGCCAACCCATTAGCTGATGATTCTCATACATTATTCGCATCTGGAGAGCACGCATCGTCTGAAAACTTTTGACCTAACTTACCAAAATGGAGTTATGGCTTTATAAGTATATCAAAGGGGAATGCTGCAAAAACAGAAACAGCATTCCTCAGTGAAATATTTTCGGAATATTGCTTTGTTCTACATATATTTCTCTATGTGCTAGAGCCGCAGGCGTGCATTCCAGCTGTGCTGGGTTTAGGAGGAAAGGTCTTGCTATGAAACGACTAGCTGAATTGTATTAGATATATGTAGATTGATTGGTTGACATACATATATGAATACAGGTGTATATATATATATATATATATATGTATATATATATATATATATATATATATATATATATATATATATATATATATATATATATATATATATATATTATACAGCACGTGAGGATGCTCTTATCCTATTGGATGAGAGCCATGTGTCAAAACTGTTGGCTACCTGTGTCTCTGTAGGTTCCTTGACAGCGGTCACCATTCGACGTATTAGCACCCGTTTCATGATTCCCTCTTTTGTTGAGTACGTCATGCTTTGAAGATCCCCACGCGTGGCGAAAGTAGAATGAGCAGAATGCCGCCGTCAACAATGGAATTATCTTATAAAGAAAACAACATGCGTAAATGTCTTAATTTTGTAGGTTTCAAATTAACATTGATTCTGCGTGCCCAGGGGTGAGCGGTATTGGGGTTGGGGGTGGGGGGGGGGGGGAGTAGGGATTGCTTAGTGTATATTGAATAAGATATAATATCCCAGCATGGTCAGCACGGTAACCCTGCTGCTCACTGCCCAGATACTGCGATGCCCAAGTGAGTTTTGTAAGTTTCAACTTGTCACCCGGGGGGGGGGGGGGGGGGGGGGTGTTTGGTATAATAACACAAATATGACATACTTGTGGGTTTGCTAACACGCTAGTCTACCCCTTCGTGAGCATTGTCACTATGACAATGCTCACTCGGGGTAGACAATCATGTTGGCAACCCCACAGGGATGTCACATTTGTATATTGGTGTATGCCATTTCCCTCACCAGTCCATGGAGATTTACTGTTCGGCCTTTATTCCGCTGATATCGTTTAGCATCGAACAGCATATGTATGAAAATGAAATTTGCATTTTCTTTCCGAGGCAATCAAAGTGAGTGAATAGGTCGTTATGGCTAAGTGAGCTCAGGGCAGGCAGACCTTGCTTCGTTAACCTTAGGAAACTTGATATTGAATCCTGCTCGGCGGCCGGGAAATCGATAGAGATGGGGCTGGCCCCGTGTCACTGGAGTCCACTAACTTCTCCCATTAGTAGCTGCACTTCTTCGTGCTTCGGTTACGGAAGTATATGCGTCGAAATTATGAATCAATTGGATGATTGCAAAATAATCATTTTGGTCGCCCGGAGAAAGACGTCTAATGCAGCGAATTGGATAGGATAGAAATTTTGGTAATAGTCATCTTTTCTGCTTTCAAAATGCTAGATCGTGACTGGTAAGTTGTTCCTGATGGAGGAAACTGTTTTATCTGGGAAGAAACATCGACTTATATGAGTCACCGGCCAAGTTTCTCACTTGCCTCGAGTTGGACCTCTGTCAGTGGTAAGGCACAGGTGATGTATAACGATCAAGGAGTATACCCTTGAATTTAGGCCTTCATACATATTTCGACATTGACTTGAAGTTTACCTCTTGCCGGGCGCCAAGCTGTCAAGTCTTTCATAGTGTTCACTCAGGTTGATGCACCTTTACCTCACCAGGTGGTGTTAGAGTGCTGTATCGGAGCCTGATTTCTCCGCAGAGATACAGTGCCGACATTTACTTCTTGCACTATAAATGCGTGGGCAGGCCGGGCTCAATGCACGGCCGCGCATGGATGCATGGATGACTTCACACTTGAACGTAGCTTTGATTCGCAAGCTATGATGTGCTTCGCTTATTTTAACCATGTTATCCATGGGTGTTTGCACCACCAGACATTGGCAGACGTCCGGTAGACTTGTGCGGGAATTACATGTCTGTACTGTAGGGTGACATGTGACGCCATCTATAGGCCATTGATATCACTACACAGTTGTTGCAAGTTGGAGAGGTGAAGAGACGAAGGAAAAGGTAACTGATATACTAGATACCAGGAACACCGTTTTCTGCGATTACTACTCTTAGCCACACATGACCTGTCAACCAGACTAACAAGTCACGGACTGCCATCACTTTCCACCTACTGCTGCCCGCTGATGTACGTGCTAGGTGAGAGACTTATGTGAGCAGTGGCTGGGAGAAATAGGTGCTGGCTGACCTCTACTGGTCTACCAGCGATGTCTAATTAACTCCATCCTCTATGACTAACTGCATTCCTTGCCGGGGCTTAACTGCTGTAGAATAAAGTACCGACGCTGTAAACTTAAGAAGACTACCTACATGTACTCAATTAAGCTTAAGGTGATGGGTACCATTGCAAGCCAGTTAAAAGCCCTGTCCCAAAACACACCTCAAAGCAGCATAATCCTATAACTAGGTGTATCTCCAGGTTCCTGGGTGTTATCAGGTAGAGAATATCATCGCCACCTGTCATTATTCAATCCATATTCTGTTTTATTTCAAAATTTACAACTTTTCTTTCAAATGACATATTCTCATTAATTACGCAGGTGATGGTTGCTGCAGGTTCAGAGTTACTTTAGGGATATCATTGACTATGCCCAATAAAAAGTGGTAACCTCACCTGCTCATAGCTAGCACCTATTTATAGCATCCTGACCACAAGCCATTGTCTTGAGATCGTCGAGGTGTATCTTTGTGCAACTGTCCTTTGTTTCCATTGCTCAGAAGTGATCAGCGAGGTATGTCCACTACTATCAAAGGGGTTCCCATGCCTCCACACACGAGATATCTCACTAAAATTTTCAATGTTATGGCCTGTAAAAATCTTTAGCAGTAAAAGATTAAAAAATTACTTCTTATTGGGCATAGTCAATGATATCCCTAAGGTAACTGTGAACCTGTAGTGACCATCACCTGCGTAAGTAATGAGATTATGTCATTTGAGTGAAAGGTTGTAAATATTGAAATGAATTAGAATATGGTTTGACTACAGACGGTTGACTATGATATTCTCTCCCTGATAACACTCAGGAACCTGTAGATACACCTTGTTATATGATTATGCTGCTGTGAGATGTGTTTTGGGATGGGGCTTTTAACTCGCTTGCAATGGTACTCACCACCTTAACGGCAACAAAATAAAATTCACTCCAAATATCAATCAATATATAGATGGATATACGACAATTGATTAGAAAATTATAGTAATATCTACGTCAGGAACAATTCAATTTGCTTTTGAAGGTTTTGAATATGACTATAATGACCTACACGTATTATGTTTGATCATGGATTTTATAAATTGATCACAAAGACATTTTCAAAAGTAGGTAATCTTAACGCCATTATTATATTTTCGGACAACTTTTGCTTATGAGTTTCCCACTCAGTTTCCTAATTTACTTCATGTGAAAGGAGTTGGACCTAACTGTGCTGGTTACGTCTGTTTTAGGCTAGAGATGCAATTAAGTGTCATTAAGGTTCTGCAATATTCTATGAGACAATAAGTGACGATACTCTGTTGATACCCTTGGTCCACATGAAAGGCTATTACCCTATCCAAGCTCTGGAATATAGTTTAATGGTCGGTAGGATGTATTACTCATGTTCTTTATCACCTATGCCTGTGATTGTCTAAGTGTTTGCACACTAGGATATCTTGTAGTGAAATAGACTAAGATAGACGCTTCCCAAGGTATTTTCATAAAGTATCGGTAACATCTTCTTAAAGTGAATACGAGGACAAATAACCTGTCTGAGCGGATCTGCCCTCGAGACCGAGTATGTAATACGTGCTGTGTCTCACAACTGCGCTGTCAGCTTTGATTGGAACTTTGAACCTTATGGGGAATGTTACGGTGACCTTCGGCTGATTGATCGTTTACCCCCGGAGAATCCAGTTTCCACCATCATCTAATACGTTTAAGATATGACTTTGATAAGTAAAATCCATGGCAATTTTCCTTACCAAAAGAAATCACAAACACAAATATCGACGCTTCTAATGAAACACTTGATTCATTACACATGGTAAGATATCAATTGTCCTTACCCGGTCGTCTGGACATTCGGTCGACACAAGCTTCACTTCAGTCTTGCGTGGATACACATTGCATGGTGTGTGTTATCCAAGAGAAACAACATTGAGGTACTGCAAGATTTGAGCATTAATACATAGTATGTATGTATGTATGTATGTATGTATGTATGTATTTCATCTGGATTTCCTATTCGGAGCTTCCTTACATTTGCCCGGTCAAGCGGTCATTCACATGTACGGAATCATAAACACCAGTGCTGTAGCGACTTTTTGGATAACTATGCCCGGCAACTAGAATAAACGGCATTACTACAAGCAGTAGTGTGTAAGAAACACCAATGATATAATAGAAAAAACACTAAATCATTATATAAGGTGCAGTAGGTGACAAGACTAGAGACATTGCTGCATGAAGCAATGCAGTATGCGGAGTGCTAACGTCCTATCAGTACATGTACTTACTCAATAAGGTAATGTTTGAGCAAGGCCAATAGCCGTGTAAAACAATCTATCCCTTAATACAGAAGTAAAACATGGCCACTGCAAGGCCACTTGGCCGCGCTACATTATGAGCTACATGAAAACTTGCATCGGTGCAGGAACAAGGCAGCTTAGCTTTATCATGTGTTATAGCATAGTGAAGGTTCGTGTCCAAGAACCATTAAGCTCACTCCCTTTATGTATGAATGAATGGGTGCGTAGAGGCACATTGGCACAAAAATGCCATTTAGTGCCATACCATCTGTATAAGATAATGGTCTCGCTATGCCTGTCCAAGGTGCATATATGAACAATTGCTGTTACCTTTATGATAAGGTGTACAAGCATAGCATTGTTTGACAACGAGTTTCAAATTTTCACAATACGCTGATGACACTTGCCTGTATATACAGCATGAAGACAAATTCCTAAAAGAATATATGAAATGTTCAACCAATTTTGAATATGATTCCGGATAAAGGACATCAAGATTGGTCGATGGAGAGACAGTAACATCATTTTTGTCCCAATCTCAATTCAATTTTGACAAATAAGTTTGAATCACTTGGAATATGATATGACACTTCTTAAATGGATCATATAACATAAATAAATTTGAAGAGTAGAATGAAATAAATTAGAAGTTTAATCAATATTTGGACGCCCAGAATTTTAACTTTAACAGGAATACAACTACCATTAAACGTCTTTGTTTTTAAAACGCGTTAAACAAGATATGTTTTCCTATTCTTTCCAACATCTGCATTGTCATATCCAGTCCGCCTAAGAGACGTGTAAATATTCTATGTTTGATGGTCTTCTCATCTCTGGTATGGAATGTCTGCCAAAAGAATGTGTATAAAGAAAGGTCTCGTTATTGTTATAGTGTCATAATATGTATGCGCTGCAAATACTCTCAGATGCGGTACGCACAGTGTGCCTTACAGTTGTGTACAGGGAAAATGGTTTGCATTATTCTTTTCCTAGATTCCCCTGCCAACAACGCCTAGATTAAACCAACTCAGCCCTGGACGGGATAATAGAAGCACACGACTCTTTACTTAACCTTTACTCTACTTTGAGGCATTACATTTAAATCTCTAAGCTATCAAAGCTGCCTGACTGAAGGCCAGTACTCTCACTCAGTCAGATTAAGCCTCTCTCTGCTAGGATTCCTGTAAGTGGATTTCCATGTTATCTTTAAACAGTAATTGGCAGAATTATATTCCAGCCCACAGACGTGTTTCTATCGTTATGTTTATCTACTGTGGCTCTTTCCAGTAGTGTATCATAATGGTGACTGTGAATCAGATATAGTTATATTTGGGAAACTACTTGATCGCTTTTATAAGAAATTCCACATATACACACTCATATATATATATATATATATATATATATATATATATATATATATATATATATATATATATATATATATATATATATATATATGTATATATATATATATATTTACAATCATCCACATTATCAATCATGAGTCATCGAACTGACCCAATTCATAGTTACTAGTCCCCTCGAGTAATCATCCATTTCTGAAGTGTCGTTATTCCTCTTTGTTATAAAAGTGTTTTATTCCCTGAGAGGGATGTCAAATAGCATTTATAACAATCTTACTCTTCATCACTATTAATTCTTTAGGACCCATTGTATTAACTGTAGCCATTGTGAGTAGGGCATTCTCTCCGTGCTAGATTTATGGGGACGTTCTTTAAAGGTTCGTGTATTGATTCACTAAACTTCATTACATACTTATTGCAGGGAGTGTGTGTCCATTATATGCCAATTCATTATCATTTTAATCAATTGTTACGGCACTGTCTCATCATATTATGGCATAGTGCCATATACGTGATATTATTTAATTTATAGACTCTTGTTGGAAAGAACACAATTGAGTACTATTATCAATGCAAAATATCCTTCCCCATTCATATCTATAGTTAGTCCAGTTAACAGTGGTATATACACGTGTGCAGATCTCACAGTTGCTATGTTCTATCCAATCGTTTGTGCTATGCAATCGGGCAAGCCCTGATGAGTCTGGCCACACTTATCCATAACTATGGCTCATCTGAATGCCCAACTGCCATCCGCTACAATCACATCCATAATGTTTGTATCACACACACACGTGACTCAGACTATGTTGCATCTGAAATGAAAGCTCTGATCACAGCATGTCCTGGTTAAGCAGGATGGGCAGTGTGGAACTAATTTTCCTTTGCCAAGATTGGGTACACTATTTAGATGTGGTCTCCGATACACTATATGAACCAAACCTCCCGAAATTATACCCTCTGCAACCCTCGATTCTCAAAAGCCATACCCTGACCTATACTAAAATAGCTTATCCTCATCCCCTCGTGAATACGAAAAGGCCGAGAACCATATGATAGGGCGTGATGACGACACGCCCTGCACACGTATACATTTGAGGGTGTGTCACCTTCCTTCTTAACCTACAGCCCTCGGTTAATTGATATATTATAAATTATATCTATCTATCTATCTATCTATCTATCTATATCGATCTATCTATATATATATATATATATATATATATATATATATATATATATATATATATATATATATATATACATATATATATATACATATATACATGCGAATGTGTTATGTTATGAACGGTTGTCTGCAATAACACGTTCAGGAGTGGGAACTGGGTGAGGGTATATATATATATATATATATATATATATATATATATATATATATATATATATATATATATATATATATATATATATGTATATATGTATGTATGTATGTATGTATGTATGTATGTATGTATGTATGTATGTATGTATGTATGTATGTATGTATATATATATATATATATATATATATATATATATATATATATTTATATATTATTATTATTATTAGTTATCAACTGTTTTGGAGTATGATACAACTTATATCTCGCAATCAGAGGGCTGTATCTAGCAGCAGAGCATTGTCTGCTACTGGGGCAGCCATCCTGCAATGTTTGGTAGAATCGGTGATTGCATCATGCACTTAGGGGGTAGGGAGAATCGGGAATTGCATCATGGGCATAATCATCTGATGCAATGCTTAACTCTCCCTAACCTAAAAAGAAGCTGGTTAGTATGAGACTACTGGGAGGTTAATATAGGATTCTGAGAGGTTAATACAGCCTTATATTAACCTCCAATTGACCAATCAAAAGCCTAGAATTTTGCTAATCATGAGATAAATATATATATATATATATATATATATATATATATATATATATATATATATATATATATATATATATATATATATATATATATATATATATATATTTATATATACCCTCACCCAGTTCCCACTCACATATCTCAGGAAATATCTATGGTACAATCCTATTTTAAATCTGGGTTGAGGAGCAGTTAGGGATGAAGATTAATGGTGTACCCAGGCGAGATTACCGACTAACCCTATTCAATGGCCACCATTCCATTTGCCTCAAGAGTTTTCCTGAATAGACATTCACATATGTGAGTGTTTGCAGGAGAATCTGATACGAGTCGGGTTTTTTCATGAAACAGTGGATCAGTTGGTGTTGTTTATTATTGCCGCATAGATTTTTTGCAGGTAACCTAGTGCATTTACCGTGCTAGCAGTGTGCCTACTCGGGATGAAAGTGCGATGCACGAGGAGTTGTTTTCTTATGCCCAACACGCTGAGCATGATGGACATCACTCGATTATCAGATGATTCTATTGCAAAGGGAAATCCAATTTCCTCCTGAGCTGCGCTCCCTGTAAGCAGTAGTCTAGGGTATACTGATCCCACCAGTGCAATCTTCACGGCAGTTCAAAAGGTAGTATTTCCATTCCCTCTTACTCCAAGAAACCAAATTGATATCTTCCTAAATAATCATATCTCCCATCGACCGTCCTTAAGATAAATGATTTCCCAAAGGTCTTGTGTAACTGTCTTGGCCTTAGCAAATATCACTGTAAAAGATGCTCGTCAGTGAGCACGGTAGCACGTGCAAATAATGCCCTCGCTAGGTAGGTATCATTTAGTAGATGTGATGCCCTTTCCAAGATATTTTGAATGCAAAGCTTTCTGCTCACTCTCTAGTTATAGAGGACGGCTAACGTATAATTCCGCTTAGCTACAAATGGCATTCATGGTATGCAGTTGTAAGTAATGTACATTCGAATCCTTCCCGCTATATACCATATGCTAAAATGTTTATTTCCCGGGTCTTTTAACAAAGAGGAATGCTTGCAATAAAAAGATGAGTTCGGGTTGCTAGTTCCCCACCCCCTCCCCCTCGGAGAAGAACTATTATTCATAAAATAAAAGAGGTCACATACACAGTGTCCGACATACAAGGTAGCCCTACCGGTCTGGACTAGTAAAAATGTGAAAAAGGGCCTGTAGGGCTAGTGAATTACTAACCCTTGTAGCCCTACCAGACTAGTCCATATTTACCAGTCATGATAAGATTGATTAATTGACATGTTGAAATTTTGGTTGGTGCCTTTAGGAAGATTTAGATTAATAGCATATTTTCTTGCATATTTAGATAGTAAAAGGGGTCAAGTTTTAATGATTATTTGGATTTTCAGGTAGGGCCAGTACAGGTTGGAGTAGGGCTAGTAGATTCCATATGCCACTAGCCCTACCGAGCTTGTAGAGTTTTCTGGTTATCGTCAGACCTTGATACATGTATCCAGTTCATTTCAATGTTCTCTTGTGCCATGCCCACACTGTCAAATATGTGTATGCTAAGATGTTTGGGCATGAATGATATTGACTACCTTTCAAAACTCTATGACAAGCCTCGCCACTACTATCAGACCAGGCTGAAACATACAGGTCTCTGATAAATACCCACACTGTCTTGACAAGTAGACAACAATATTAGGCATTTATCCCACCATGGGAACAAGGTCTATTTTTCATTGGTAGTTGAATACTGATATTTAACAAAGAAAGTCTTTTAAATTAACAAATTTTGTATTGTCTCCATAAATGAAGCAGTGAGTAGTGTAGCCGGTTTTTGTACATTTGTAAAATAGTTTCGATCATTTTTACATACTCAGCAGCTTTCTCCCATGGCTGGGCCTTCTAGCGCACAACGAACCAACTGCTCGTCATTCCGAGAGCTCATGATAATTCGTGGCGTCTAAAGGGCTAGTTGTAACTCAGGGTAGGTCGATACTTGTTATCCACTATCACCTTCCGTCTTGTCATGATCTGCCATTTAATACGTGAGGATAATTCAAATTCTCCTCCATTCCCACCATTCCTCGTTTCCAGTCAGGATACCGCAATCACCTGTGCTTGTGTACCCATTGATTGAGCGTAAGAAATAGATTGATTGAATGTAAGAAAGCGTGTGCAC
Organism: Maea johnstoni; assembly: GCA_963942565.1. Taxonomy (NCBI): domain Eukaryota; kingdom Metazoa; phylum Annelida; class Polychaeta; order Spionida; family Magelonidae; genus Maea; species Maea johnstoni. Next base: position 1,652,237 of record OZ012689.1, on the reverse strand, counting down.
ACGAATCGGGACAGGGTTCCACTTAAATCTGTTTAATTGACTATAATGGGAAGAAATTAGGAGGGCTGTCTTGATTATCTGTGCAGAAAATGCAATATAAGGCTGGCCCACTGAAGGCGTTTATTGCCAACTCATCCCTGAGAACCCCTGGCGGCCAGCAATTCCCTGCAATTACTCAAGCAATGTTCAATGGTTTTCTGGCCAAGATGTATGCGGCCTTAGTGTAGAGGTTAATGGCGTCTGTGGAGGCTGATTATTTGTTTATGATAGCCTTTAAGGTGGAGCGTGATTCCATCAAGGCGGCAGACACTCTTTGAGATATGACTGAGCAGTGCTGAAGGCTACATGGGACAGTCACCAATGAATACCTGCAGTTAGTAAAGGGATGCCACATTAACCCATCATACGCACGGAATGACGCTTATGGAAATATCTGAATAAAAAAGCCAGGATTTTTTTGAAATATTTGACTGTCAAAGATCTATTTATGTTGTGTTTATAACACCTCTAGTATTTCTTCATACTCCAGAAGGGCTTGTGTGGCTAAGGCAATACAAATGAATATGAAAATTTAAAAATGCCACTCATAAACTACATTGGTAGGTGATGTGATCTTTTTACCACTAAGAAAAAACTTTTTACATATCTTGGGGGACTTTATCCATGTATTCTATTAAACACCCAGTAGTGCGAGCATCTTGTAGGTAGGGAGGCTCTAGATCGTAGCTGGCTGTTGTAGGCCTGCCGGTCGCCGTGTTTCTCCTCTGCACGGGGTCTGCGGCTCCGCTCTCGCCTGAGGAGACATGCCTGAAGGTTTTCAGAGCTGTGGGGATCATTTAATGTCTTCCGCATGTTTGCCTTCCACATCAGCTACAGGCTTAATACTCAAACTGGCCTTCACCGCGGTGAATTTATGATTCATCCATCAACTATACTTCACAAATGTACAACAGTGCACATTATAAAACACCTTGTACATGCAAGTGGGACAGAAAATGGAAAGAACCAACAAAGACAGAAAATCCATTATTGTATACAAAGTCAATAATAGTAACTGACACTGGATGTTTCTCAATTGATTCATTAAGAGTTTTCCGGGCATGCATGTGAGGATGTTGCCAGTGACTTGAGGTCAGGATGTGGTTTTCGCTGGATACTTTTGTTTCCTCTACCATTTACGACTTAATATGGCTGATCTGGCCTACATATGGCTAAAAGATCGACGATAATCGAAATTCCATGTCCAAAAATGCTTCGCAAATAGAGCAACTGATGGGTATGGGAAAGAGATGTGCACCAGTGGCATTGTTGTGTGGAGCGGTGGCCCTATAACTGATGGCATTCAGCAGCAGATTAGCTGCACTATTAAAGCTATAGAGTCAGGCAGTAAGCTCCCTATATCACTGAACCACTTGTCACTGCAGTGGCACCTGCAGCCAAACCACCTGGAATAGGTGACGGTGGTAAGTTATGTGGGTTAATTGCATTAAAGGCATGGACGTTGGTGATGATAATGGTAATGGCGATATTGATGATGATGATAATGATGATAATGAACCCCTCAAGGGGCACATCCCATTGGCTTGCTCAATGGTGTGCAAAAGGAACTGGCATATGCCGGTGAACCCTAAGCTGGTGTGGCACCCTGCTCGCCTTATAAAAAGAAGGAAGATGTCTATTGCTACCATGCATCTAAAAGATCCCTTGGTTCTGCTCATACTCTCTCTTTTTTGGTTATATTTTATGGCACTAAATGTCCTTCGTGTGCCGATGTGCCTTTAAACCCTCATTCATACATTTGATGATATAAAATGATCTCAAGTGTGGTGGATGCCTCTGGGCTGAGGCAATGCAGGTGGCAACAATGTGGACTATTGTTATGTTGCTCGTGGCGCTGACAATAGCGATGTTGATGATGAAAGGACAGACGTGCATGGTTTATGGTATGGGAAGGAAGGATGTGTTGATGATAAAAGGACAGACGTGCATGGTTTATGGTATAGGAATGAAGGATGTGTTTTCACATTCAACAGCCTAGGTCGTTTAGCGACGTGATTGGAAAGCGGGAAGAAGTTCCTTTATCAGTATGAATAGTTCTAAGGTGTCTTTCAGTCGCAGAAGCATCAAAGACATTCCGCACAGCGCTGCACATTTATATAGCGACCAGCCCAGCCCGCTAAGGTGTCTCAATTGTTAATGCGAACCTGCGACCTAATGCGTGTAGGTCAGGCATTGCAACCACTAGGCCACGGTGTACATATACGTGTAATGACATGTCATACTCCCATCTCTTGTAATAATTGTCATTAGGTCCATGTGACCATGGTACATACATGTACGCCTAGGTATATGTTATGGCACGTCAGAAGCGTTTTTTGACGAGGCGTGATGCGATAAGGCTCTAACTGAAGATAATCATGCAAGAAACGTAGACACAATATGTGTTGGAAAATGAAAGAAAAGAAGCCTGCAATAACAATGATAGGGTATCATAGCCTTAGCCAGCATTGAGTCTGGAAACCCACACCCTCAAACATCACCTTTCATAACATCCAAAAAAGGAAAATTGCGGTACGAGTAGTGTCATTGATACTACTCGTATAGGGATGATATTACCGCTATTGAATACGTACACCAAGTGGAAATTAAGAGGTGGCTCAAGAATCTCGCGTCTCATCTCGCCTGTTCTGGGCTGGCTGCTGCCTTCATGATGCTGGTAGCTTGGGGGATTATTTCCTGCTTGTCTCATTACTGGCAGTCTAAATCAGCCTGCTAACCGCCTGCCAGATTAGATTACGTGGCCCGGGGGAGGAACGGGGGAATACGTGCTTGTGGCACACCGGAGCAGAAATAGTGGAAATGGAACAGGTGCCATATTTCACTATTCTACAGGGATTTTGTTTTACAAAAACAGGTGAGGCCACTCCAATTTAATAACTTGTCTTACACGCTTTTTTTGGAAAAAAAATTCTGTCATACTCCAAAAAAAATAGAAAAGTCACCTTAGTGTCTTACGGACGAAAGTGGTTTTAAGATTTTCTGTCAGACTCCAAAAAAAAAGAATATTCATTGTAAGGGTAATTCAACCAACTACAGGAATTTATCAATGCTATAGTAGAGCCTCAGATTTGAGGATGTATATCTCCCACCCTTCGGGTTACAGGGATTAATTGATTGATTGATTTTATTTAGTTGAGAATGGGCTGTTAGAAACATATTGCTATCAGTCCTAGTCGGCAGACTCCAATAAAAAAAAATTAAAAAAAGAAGTACTAGACATGTATGACAAGTAATTGATGCCAAACTAAACTGTTATTTACCAGTGTAAACTTTTCGCAATATTTCTGAAACTTTGAGGATTGTAGATAATAGTATTGAAATTTAATATTTTTTATCTCGAAAAAAGTAAAATATCCTGATACGGTTGCTATGGCAACAAGAATTTGACAAAAATGGTTGCCATGGCAACACACAGATGGGCTCCAATTCTTTAATTAAGTAATGTTTTATGATAGGTGGTACCACTACATACTTTCCTCAAAATTTCAAACATATTAACACAGGAATGGATAAGATACAGGCAGAAGACCGTAAAGGGTTGAATTATCTAAGACATGTTCATTACAAGTGGAATATACAGGATGACGTTGCAACATTATATATCTGAATGCTACATTGATTAATTCATTTAGAATGACATTTTCCAACTATTCATGAAACTTTGAGGACTAAAAGATGATAGTGAAGTTTAATACTTTTACTAAGAAATAGGTTAAAACATCTTGAGACGGTTGCCTTGGCAACATGAATCTGGTATAAATGGTTGGCATGGCAACCCTCCTCGAATATTCTCTTAATTCAAAGTTCTGAAGTCCCAATACTTCTCATTCTTAAACAACCTCATTCATCCATTTTTGATCCTATAAAGCTTAAATTTTACAACTTGATTAAAAACATCTTTGGGCAAGTAAAGTCAAATTACTAATCAAAATGATAAGATAGTGCAAGTGTGTACCGCAAAAAAAATTATTTTTATATATATATATATATATATATATATATATATATTATATATATATATATATATATATATATATATATATATATATATATATATATATATATATATATATATATATATATATATATATATATATATATATATATATATATGTATATATATGTGCGTGTGTGCGTACACAAATAGATAGATGGATAGATAAAATTACAGAGAGGCAGATAGGTGTTAGATATTGATAGACATACATCAGAGGCGGATCCGGCATCCCAATTTCACGAATTTAGTAGGCAACCTTGTTCTCACTTCTCCTCATGTGGGTATTTTACATAACTTTATCATTTGTTATCACAGTGCATGTGGTTTATGACAATTTAAAGCAAATCTGTCAATATATATATATATATATATATATATATATATATATATATATATATATATATATATATATATATATATATATATATATATATATATATCACAGGCAATCCCTTTATTTGGATGACGGACATTTTTTTAACTAATCGACAATGGGCAAATCCCTTAATCGCTTTTATACACCAAAAACTGTCGTCGTGGTTGTCGTCTTCATCATCATCACCATCACTATTGTCGCCATTGGGATCATCACGATCACCATAATAATCAGCATCATCTTAATGGAATAACATGAGAAATGTGTGCAATGTAGAATGCATATCATGTCACATGCCAGTTCGAGGAGATTAAGGAGATTGGCAGGGATAATCCTCGCTAATTGATTAGGTCTGGAACCCTGCGGACGTTAATATCCTTACTACCGTCAATCACTTATGGACTTCTTTCCTCGCGAATAATCCAGAGGTGATGCCGGCAAGATGGATTTTTGTAAAGCTGAAATCATAGGCTTCAGACTAGATCTTATCGGATGTATGTATCCGTATGAATGTATATAAATGCCATATGAGTGAGCTGAGAGTAAGAGAGCAAGTACGGGACCAGGACAATGTGTGATATCTAGAGTCAACCCCCCCCCCCCCCCCCTCTCTCTCTCTCTCTCTCTCTCGCTCTCTCTCACACACACACACACAGGCTGCCATATGAGTGAGTGAGCAGGTATGGTAACAGGACAATGCGTGATATCTGGAGTCACCAGTGCATACATACGTACTGTTAGTATGAATATAGCCAGGCTAGGATCGATCGTGTTTACTCACTGCCCATATGGAAGCAGTCACTCATATCCACACTCGATCAGAACAGTCATACGAGCTACTGTAGTGGCCACTTGCCAAACGGCGTCTCAGTCGGGGACTGGTACCTGCTCTTAGATGATAAGGTGAGTGGACATTGTGGGGAGGAGGATGAGGCCTGTAGTAGTAGTAGTAGTAGTAGTAGTAGTAGTAGTAGTAGTAGTAGTAGTAGTAGTAGTAAATGAAGAAGTAGTAGTAGTAGTAGTAGATGA
>OZ012689.1:1634275-1644275 GCA_963942565.1 Maea johnstoni | reverse complement strand
GTAGTTGACAGGTTACCGCTAGCCCTGAAGAATATCCACGAACACCCACGGGGTTTGCCGAGTGACCTACCGGTGAGACTAGTTCAACAAGGCAGACGACGAGTATTTGTCGAATATCACTGGTGTTTGTAATGTTTCCCCCTTTTGTGTTTTGTATTTTGTTCGGTATAACAAAACAGATATGCCAACCCTGTGGGAATAACTTCCCCTCGAGAGGATTGTCGCCCTCGGCCTACGCCCTCGTGCGACAAAAGTTATTGCTGGTGTACACCCCACAGGGATGTCATATATATATATATATATATGCATATATATATATATATATATATATATATATATATATATTTCATTTTCTCATTTTACCCATTTGATTGAAGTTCACCAGTCGTACTCACCATATTCCCTAATGGTTTTAGTTACTTTACCAAATACTTTTCTGTATGTCTCAAAATGCATTTTGTTCTATTCGGATACCTCGCAATTGAGAACCAAATCTATTTTATTGTGAATTCACTACAACTTACGATGGTGCAGGTGTGGACGGCAGAATTTATTTTTTTTGAAAATCCGCTGTTTTTTCGAAAGCGATAGGATTCTTTTTCAAAAATTTCCACTTTTTCCAAAACAGCTGAATTTTTTTCTGTCGTTTTCCAGAAGAACAGCGGATTTTTTTCTGCCGTTCACACCTGCACCATAGTAATAACTTACCGTGTGTCTATGTGTACTACCACAACATATTGTCTTTGGAGAAACCACCAAAAATGCTCTACCAACTAACCGTTTATTGATGCACAAAGTAGAAGTGCTTGTCACGAGAGAGTCAGTTGTTATTTTTTCTGACATTTATTTTGAATATCCTCTCCGCTCACAACACTGTCCGCACGGATGTCTATCGCCATGGTTACGATGCAGTTCCTTTTAAAAGCCCGTTCCCGGAAGGTGTGGTCCTAGAGAGAATAATGGCTAATGTAATTTACTACCTGAAACTACCTCTCCCTAACTCACCAGGAAGCTTTTCGCTAATTGCTTTACAAACTCTATGGAGTAGGCCAGAGTAGCCAGCAATTTCCTACCTTTAGCTCTTTTAGTTCATAGGGGGAAGCGAGGGTGGGTCCTTTGTCGTCACTCCAGATTCCGGCCACAGTCTGACGTTTATATTTTCCAATAATATTCACTTAAGTTATACCTCTTAAAGTGATGGGACAACGGCATTATTGAAGTGCAAGGACAGTTTCCTTTTCCTTTCTCCGTTACAATAGAGCATTGTCTATTCAACATCATCGCTTTACTAATTTACTTCCTTAATTGGTTGAAAACGTTAGACATTTTATATTTTACCCAACCACTCTCACTTTACCTACGCCAAATCACAGTAGGCAAAACGCAACACGTTGGTGTAGCATTGGGATTTGTGCGATCGCATGATAAAATAACATAGTACAAGAAGTCATATGCCTTTTATATTTCAAATTGAAATATTAAATTGAAAGAAATATTTATACAGAATCATTACTAGGAAATATATAAATCATCAACACGAAGAATGTTTCGCATGGACATGTTGACCATTGTTGTTATTTTGGGCTCACAATGACAGAGTGCACCCTGGTGTTGGTACCGTCGTCATCACCGCCCTGTACTGTTGCATTGTACCCATTGCACCCTAGACTAGGTTCATAGTCCCTAAAAAGTGGACGTCATACTCAAACTGAATCCTCTATTCCCCTGGTGAGATAAGTGTAAACTAAATTGACCACTTTGGCCACCTAGACTATCTGATGCCTGCTATCAGGTAAAACGTGACAGAAAAATACATATGACAGCCTAGAATTCTAGGCTAATAACACCCCTAGCCTGTAATGGTTTGTTTTAGCTTAATACCATGCCACCTTTGCCCGGCTTCAGCCTCAGCAGCCGCTAATGGTGGTAAAGAACAGTAGACTGTTTTATTCCTGTCTTATCACACCGTTTTATGTTAGGCAGCGTCAACCTTAAATCAGATTATACAACCCTTTGACATTTCGAGAGGAGTCAAGGACTACGTGAAAGTGCTGGAAATACAGTGTTCGAGAGCTTCCAACGATGTATAGTGTTACACTTTTATCCTGTTTTTGCCGGGAAATGGGCAATGTACAGACTTAAGGAGACAATCCAAGTACCAAATAGAGGATGAATCTGATTCTAAACGTTCAATTTGCTTAAAAACACAATGCCAAACAACTTGATTACGCCCATCAGGTCCAGTAGTTGTATTCTACGTATTTCTACCGAATTGGAGATCATCATAGTCATGGTTGTGGTATTCTGTCTGCTGTATTGTTAAACTGGAACCCCCCTGTTGCGGCTAAAAAGGTATGCCACATATACAATTGGTATATGGCGTTTACTCTAAAAAGATGTACAGGCTAGAAAGGTTTAGAGCTAAATTAGAAAATACACTTATAAAAATATTGGCATATATATATATGTGTGTGTGTAAATATATATACGACACCTTATGCTTCAGTGTAGCCACATTATTCAAGTATTTTTTTTAATTTCTGCAAAACGCATGTTTTTTATTTCTTAACAAAACAAACAAAAGAAAAACAAACAAGCACATACTGGCACATATAATATAACAACAAATGCATCTTTTTGTACAATATTGGAGGATTTTGGATTTGTATACAACGATCTTAAATATAATAACCTACACTTCGTGAGATAATATTTTCAATCTTACCCTAAAATTTGAATTAGATCTAACCATTTTTGTTCAAATATTGGAAGTTTCCCCTCAATTTCAAAAATTATTCAAGTATTGATGTATTATTCATCTTAGTCTTTTTAACAGCATCTCTTTTCTATCGATAGTTTATGGAATCAGGAAAGGCATCGATTGGAATACGCAACCAAAGGTGTGTCAATGTACATAGATAAATTGGATGTTCTTTTTTTCTTTTTTCCTTAGGTATATTCCCATATACTTCGGTGTCGGAACAGCGTCTTTTGGAAATGTAAAAATCGGAGAAATTAATCAGTTCTGTTAGTAGTTCGTCTCCTTACTTTTACTCTTCTTTATTTTCAGGTGGTTGCTCGGGTGCCTCCAGACCTGCCACAATACGCACGTGCGATCCACCATGTAACGTCACCAACACCTACTGCCACGATGTCAATGTCTGCGCATGCGTGGAGGGTTTCACATCCAAGTACACGGTGGACCACCAGCTCTCCTGTATGGAGATAAACACAACAGCTAATAAACTTAGCAATATGGCTATGTACCTACCCAGTAAGTATTTACCTGTAAAGCTGCAACAGATGGTCGTTTGTCGTACCTAACCTACGTATTGCAAGGACGGAAGTGGGGTCCACGTCGCTTTCAACATCTTAGGCCATATCGCGACAAGAAGGGCCATAGACAGCCCAACTCAACGCCGCACACCTATATAGCGACCAGCCAGGCCAACTCAACGCCGCACACCTATATAGCGACCAGCCAGGCCAACTCAACGCCGCACACCTATATAGCGACCAGCCAGGACAACCCGCTTGGGGATCCAGCGTGGACTCGAACCTGCGAACTCACGCGTTTGGGAGCCAGGCATAGTAACCACTGGGTCAGGGCGGGTTCCCCCTATATATTGCATACATGACACTTAGCAATGTAGCTACAGTAATGCATATAACGTAGTATATTGCCAAGTACCTACACAACTTTACAATATTGCTATGGACCTACTAATTCAGACATGACCAGTATCTTTTAAGAAAGGCTAAGCAGAACCTATGATAAACCACTGATATGTTAATGTGACTGCACGATAGAATAAACCTTGACGTGTGGTTGTTATCCTTCTCAGTGCAAATGAGTTGGAGACGATATTGGCTATAAAACAATGGTAATTAAATCATGTAGCATTAATTACAACTTTATTACACGGAAATTAACAGGCATGCAATATAATCAATCACGCCTTGCGTATATTGTCCTAATCACCAAGGCCAATACTGTACTTAATACACGTGATTAGTCCGCTGTACTGCTCACATAATATAAATGGATAATTAACCTTCATTTTTGTACGTGGGACTACAGATAAAACCATATTTCAAAACGTTAAAATTAACTTTAATTGCTCGTCTGTCATGAGAATCTTGGCTGCACAAGACGTGTTCACAAACATGTAAGTAGAATACTCTACTTCTGAAACATGCTATGATATTACCTACAATCACCTGAGTGCATGTTGTGATGCAGTTAGGCGGATTTATGGGTAGGATAGCAGGAAGTAGTTGACTGTTATTATCGTCCACAATGTGAGCAGTAGCTGCCACTACAGTGCAGCACGCGCCAGACTGCCCCCCCCCCTCCCCCCGGCCGCCCAACAGCGCCAGTTAGTGCCCTCTGCTGCACTGCTGCTTGTGCGCACAAATAGGAAAACTCGGGCGTTTTATTGGAGCAAAAAAGTCTTTCTCTGTAGCTGGTATTGGGAAGCCATGAGGCGAAAGACAAACAATCGATTTATTTATACGAAAGAACCATACCGTATCGATTCATCAGGGAATGTTTAATCGGCTGGATTCTACTCGAGAGTTCGTGTTTCTAATACTATATTGTGAACTTCCCGGATGACTGGATGCAGTGTGGGCATTTCTCACGGGCGACATTGGAATACGTACAGCTATATGTATGTCGTGATCAAGTTCATTACTGTGTTTCCATCTGCAGGTGGGGCTGCCCCCATGGCCGGGCGCTCTCAGAGAAATGTGGGATTAGCCATATATAGTTCTGCGACTGGCTGCTGCACATCCTTGTCAATAATTAAACGTGTGGTATAATCCACATCTTTCTCCCCCTGAAAATAATAGTTAAGATTAAATCAAATTAAATCAATTTCAATATTGTCTATCATCAAAGCAAACAGTTCATTGGCCACACTACTACTACTACTACTACTACTACTACTACTACTACTACTACTACTACTACTACTACAACTGTCACTGCTACTGCTGCTACTACTACTACTACTACTACTACTACTACTGTCACTGCTACTTCTACTACTACTACTAGTGTCGCTGCTGCTGCCACTACTACTACTACTACTACTACTACTACTACTACTACTACTACTACTACTACTGTCACTGCTACTACTACTACTACTTCTGCTACTACTACTACTACTACTACTACTACTACTACTACTACTACTACTACTACTACTATTATTGTCGCTGCTGCTGCCACTACTACTACTACTACTACTACTACTACTACTACTACTACTACTACTACTACTACTACTACTACTCCCATTACTGCAGCCGCTGCTGCTACATGCACTACTACTGCTGCCTCTGAATAGCATGTCGTATATCTCCTTCCAGAGGATGGTCCCACTAATTTCTGGATGTATGCAGTGATAGCGGCAGGATCAGCGTTCATAATATTTGTAGTCGTAGCCCTGTACACAATGTGGTAAGTTACGTTCATTTCTACCTGTCTGTTATTGCTATTCTGTTTTAAATAGAAATTATACCAAACTCTTTACCTCCTGATATTGATATTATAATCAATGGAATACTATTTAGATGAAGTGAACTAACGACTACGCGTATGAAATGACCCCAGTTTCCTGGTTTGTATATTTACAGAGAAAATGCCATGCCTGAATTCATCCAAACTAATCATCTTAATGGCATAGAAATCTAACAGTAAATATCTTTTTTGATAATATCATATATCCCTCAGTCCCGTTGACGTTATGGATCTGTGTGCTTCAGTAAATTTCTTCCGTGAAGCTCTTACCAATCTCACTCGAATGCTGTATTGTTGTAGGCGTATTGGAGGGCTCATTTTGGTATGGTTCTATACCATAGTACATGTGTTTGCCTTTTAAACTCCTCTAATGTACGTGCAACAAGAAGTGGATTTCAGCACAGGTTAATCGTAACATGCGAAAGAACATTGTGCCCTATATTCTGATATCACTTGATTTCGAAACACTAATTGACAACCTGTATGATAATTGATTTAATCCCTATTTCTGACTAATCATAAGAGAGCTGTCACATGTGATTTGTCAGTTAATGACGCAAGTCTGTATCCAGACCCAGACTGTTAGTTAACAATATTGTACTGGTTTTAAAATGTCAGTTTTCCATTGCAATGACTATGAGAATTCAGGTATTCTATACATAGAACGTAAGCATAACGTCAAACACAATTAAGAAGTTGGACCTTGGGAATTGAATTTTTATTATCTAAATGAACTACTCATGCTTTTAGTTTCAATTACCTGTTGTTAAATGAAAGAAATATACGCAATATCTCAATCATTTTTCAGCCGATCAAAAGACAATTAAACAAATGGTAGGGCTTGTCTGCCAGGTGTGCAAAGAGATCAAATGCTCTTTACCGAACTGCACAGTAGCTTAAGATGAGATTACTTAACGGGATCGTTTCAAGTATATTTCTATTAGAAAGGATTTGGTTCATTAGCATGACATTGATATAATATACAATTATAAGTAACTTAGTTAAGGAGTTTCGGCATGAAGTGTGACAAGGCTGGTTATGTTGTTCGTATTATGGAGCACCAGCAAGCACCCTCGTCATTGTATTGTAGAAATTATGTATGTATATTAGTCAAATACCGTTGTACCTCTCAATATATATATATATATATATATATATATATATATATATATATATATATATATATATATATATATATATATATATATATATATATATATATATAAATATATATATATATATATATATATATATATATATATATATATATATATATATATATATATATATATATATATATATATATATATATATATATATATATATATATATATATATATATATATATATATATATATATATATATATATATATATATATATATATATATATATATATATATATATATATATATATATATATATATATTATATATATATATATATATATATATATATATATATATATATATATATATATATATATATATATATGTATATATACATATATATATATATATATATATATATATATATATATATATATATATATATATATATATATATATATATATATATATATATATAGTTACATATATATATATATAGCTACATATATATATATATATATATATATATATAGTTATATATAAATAATATATAGTTATATATATGGTATATATATAGTGTTTAATGTCATCCTGCAAGTGTGTGCGAGCAGAACAGGTGTGCAAGAAGGTGTTCCACAGTGGAACAACATTATATAGTGTTAACCTGTTATTATGCACTGCGCTAGTAGCATATCTAGATGTTTGGGTGTCTGGTTCTCTTATCTTGCACTTTCTTTGTTTTTATTCGTGCTTCTCTCCTGGATTTCGCTGCTGCATTTCTTGTTTAGTTACAAGCTGAAAGAACAAAGCTCCCACCTGCCGGCCAAGGCTCCCGTGTCCCTGGTCACTATCGAGCGGTCCTCGTCATCTTCCCCCACAATCTCCTCCAGCGCACGTAACGCCCTACTGCGCGGCAGCGGGGGCAGTCCGCCTACCGCCTCCGCCGCCTCCGCCGCCGCAGCTCCTCCACGGCGGAGGCCTACTCCTCCGCTGCCCCCTCCTCCTCTACCGTACGGGGGCGGCAACAACGGCGGCGACAACACTCTGCTGCAAGGTACTGTATACCCCCTCCCAGCCAGCCAGCCTACACCAGCACCCCCACTTCTACTAAAAGTGTCCGCCTACTTTCAAGCAGGAATGGTTTAATATGATAAAATAGCGGAACTTTGCCTCCTTCCCGACAACCAGTTTAATTGGTATAATTTGAAATCAATAAGATATAAATACATAATTTATATACGTCAATGTTACATAATAAAGTGTTCTGTATATTATTTTTTTAAATATGGTCCAGCAGCACTCCTCACCCAACGCTAAACAACACAATGCTATGCCTAAATATTAAAACTGGTAATAATCTCAAAATATAATAAGAATATATTCAAAGCATTTAAACAATTATACATACTACAATATCCATGATACAGTAAGTAATGATGCATGCACATGTATGTCACATATCAATATCATTTATGTCATGATTAATTAATATCATAATGATGTGCAAAGTCAAAACATCAAAATCTATCATACGTGCAATACGTACTAGTATTAGTTAGTCCTGTCAAAGATCTAATATATGTTAAACTATCACCTTTAAATTTCGAAAACTCTTACATCTGTATTTTTTAAAAACCAATTGGCATCTGATCCATAAACGTGGTCTGGTACCTTTGAACATTTCACATCATTTAATGAGGTGGCATTAAAAACGTTTATGAAAGAATAGGTAATTAACATGAGATACGAAGAACTATTGCACATTTGCTAGTACAGAAGTCGAATTCGTTATTTGGCCCTTAGGAAACCAATGATCTATGGCCTTGCTTTGCCATCTCCCTACACGTAGCTGTGTAATGCTTCTGTACTTACTAATGAATTTATGGTCTGCAAAATTATTCTATTCTGTAAATATTACAAGGGATGGTTAAAATGTTCATTAAAACAAAGGGTTAATATGTTCATTAAAACAAAGACTGAATACTATATATTTAAAGTGTTTTGGAATGTTTTGTATGCCTAAACATATTTGCAACTGTAATTCGCATACTTTCTCACAGCTTATTATATCTGAGAGGCTAAGAGGAATTAACGATTTACCCAAAAGGAAATGACAAATTATTTCCGTCAAATATTCTAAAACTATTACTTTGAAGTCAAAAGTTTAAATGTGTTTCTGACCATGCATAAGCTCCTTCAAAATGCCTGTGGGCTAATATACAGAAGACATAGTTGGCTGTACGTATAACGGATTCTAGAACAGACGACTTTACCCCCTGGTCAAGCATGCACATTTGCATAAATCGTCCCGTAAATGGGCGATACTGAAAGCCTGCTGTGAATAATACATATGAGACATAGACAATTGGTCCACGGCCACTGTTTGCCACTGTTTCCTGTTCTTAACGCCATGCTATTAGCATAATGCTTGCAATTCTTTTGCTCTTGCCTGTGCTGCATAGCTGCTCCTAGGCAGGTGTATGGTCGATGCATGTAGTGTGGCGCATGGTCATTGTACTGCACGTCGTCTGCCTATTTTATTCTTTTGAAATTATCCCGAGTGTAACGCGTACATTTGCAAAATATTTCAAGGAAAGTTGCTTATTAGTTGATAATGAGCAATTCTCCTTCAATATTTTTCAAAAGATCATTTGCTTGGAGAGATACCAGCAAAGTCTCGTGGTAATATTGGTCTACTACAATGATGAATTGGTTCAGAATCAATTGTCTGGATGCATTAGGTGACGACCAATTAGTGGTAAAGCTAACGATCATTTATAGCTGGTAATTGATAGGCATCCATTATGTATGTGTGACATTTGCACATCAATGGGTCACTCAGAATAGATTGGTTCATCCATGTCTGCTAAGAATCCCTCTTAGAAGGGTCGTCAGTATAACCTCATAACAATGGAACAAATGTTGAAAGGACCAGTTGATTTCGGATTGATATCATCCCCTAAAATCAAGGTTCCAAAGACAACATGTTCTTCAGAGTAATCATTATTGCATAGTAGTCGCACTAAATGGATATTAAATTTTGGAAAGATATCACGTTATCTAAGTTGGCTGCATGAAAGCTCTATCTATTGCATACCTGCTACTTCCTAGATTAAATGTATGCATGATACTCTTAACAGTTAATCCAATATCTGCTGTGTTTTCTAGATAATGCTTTTATTTGTATGATGATTTCACTTGGATCCTCAATTTAGGCCGATAGAAATGTTCTTCGTCGTTTAATGTGCCTAATCTTTTTTTTAAAACTTGTTTTGCTAAAGATGCTAAGCCAGAAAGGAAATATCCGATACGAATGTTGATAAAGAGCACATTTAATAGCAGCGGCTGGAGACGCTGAGAAT
>OZ012689.1:1499936-1634075 GCA_963942565.1 Maea johnstoni | reverse complement strand
GAAATTTTGTCAGGCATACCACTACCTCACCTGGTGTCAGTATATGTTGATGTTCTTTTTTTTTGTTTTTTTCCTTTTCTTGTCTTGTCAAGTTCCTTGATAAGAATCTGTTGTTATATATCTCCATATATTTTGAGCGAGATAACACACTGTTACAGTTACTTATCCTTGCTTTGTTTCAATATGTTCTATCGTTTTTTGAAAACCCTCCTGTCACATGTCATAGCAGTGCCTCCGGTTGTGTGTGTCTCTCTAACTGAATATGGCTAGCGACACAATAGATATTTTCTCTGCAAACGCTCGTGGACTTAGGCAACATTTCAAAAGAATTGATCTCTTTGATTACATTAAGAATCTCAGGGCAGACATAATCTGCCTACAGGAGACACATCTGGTGCAAAAAGACATCAACATCCTAGCAAAAGAATGGAATGTCGAATACTTCCTTGCAGGCAACTCTACTAATAGTAGAGGTGTATTAGTGATGCTGAATAGTACTTTTGAATATCAGGTTAACCAGTGCATCAGGGATCCTGATGGAAGATATATCATTTTAGAATTGTCTATTGCAAACCTCTTCACTGTATTCGTCATTAATATATATGCACCTAATATTGATGATCCTGTCTGGTTCAATAAATTATTTACGAGGGTCCAAGCTATCTCCAACAACTGTGAAATCTGGACCGGGGATTGGAACGCAGCTCTTTCAAACATTGACATTTACAATTATGCTAAGTTAAGGAACCCTCTAGCAAGTCAAGCAATTAACAACTTCAAATTCAAAACTGGCCTTATAGATCTCTGGAGAATTCAAAATCCTAATCGAAAACGGTTTACATGGAGATCCGAAAAGCCTTGCAAGGCTTCTAGACTTGATTATTTCTTAATCTCTGAAGACATTCTTTCCTTAAACCCAAAATCAGACATTCTCAATTCTTACAAAAGTGACCATAACATTATTAAACTCTCAATTTTAAAATCAGTTCAGAAACGTGGAAAAGGGTTGTGGAAGTTCAATAATGCTTTGTTGGAGAATGGTGACTTTGTAGACATGATCAAAAGTGAAATTTCTCTGATTACACAAGTATATGCTTTGCCTGTCTATAGTGAGACCTTTGTTGAGCAAGATTATGGTGAGAACCTTGAAATTTCCATATCCTCAACTCTGTTTCTAGAAACCCTCTTGTGTCAGCTGAGAGGTCAGATTATAAAATTTTCAAAAAATTTAAAAAAAAAGGAAACAGAGGCTGAGAAATCTCTCGTGTCTTCTATTAAAACTTTACAAGAGGAAATAGACTCAAATAATGATAACATAATCAAAAAAAATTCTCTTAGAGATCTATCTCTGCAATTGGAGAATTTACGTGAGAAAAAAATCAAGGGTAGTATTGTTCGTTCACGAGCCTCACTTATAGACAATTGGGAGAAACCTTCCAAGTATTTCTTAAATTTGGAAAAGAGAAATCATGTCAACAAGAATATACCTTCTCTACTTGACGGAGATAACGAAATTACTGACTCAGAACAGATTCTTAATCTACAACGACTCTTTTACGCTGACCTGTATTCTTCCAAAAACACAGTGTCTTTGGAAAACTCAAAGTTTTCTGGTCATTTGGAAAACATCCCAAAACTTTCCAAAATAAACAGAGAACAACTTGAAAAACCGTACACAATAGAAGAGCTTCAATTTTCAATAAGCAGTAGTAAACTTAATAAAGCTCCCGGTCCAGATGGATTTTCTAATGAATTTTTCAAATTCTTTTCCAAACAGTTACAATTCTGGATTTTCAGGTATTTTAATGAGGCCATAAAAAATGATCATTTTTCTCATCTAGCCTTAGATGGAGTCATTACCTGCATACCAAAACAGGGAAAGTTACGTAATGATTTAAAAAACTGGCGACCATTAACACTTCTTAATTCCATTTATAATTTTTTTTCGTCTATGATTGCCAGTAGGCTCAAAAAATGCTTACCCAGTATAATAAATGAGGACCAGACAGGATTCATATCGGGCCGTTTCATCGGCGAAAACACTCGCATGGTATATGATACCATTGATTATTGTGCATCACATGACGAACCTGGGCTTTTGCTTATATTAGACTTTTCGAAGGCATTCGATACAATTGAATGGCCATTTATTTCCGAAGTCTTGAAACTTTTTCAATTCGGTGACAGTTTCATCAATATGATAAGACTATGTCAGGTGAACTCGAGTTCGCGAGTGGCACAGAATGGTTTTTTGTCCAATCCAATTGTGCTGGAACGTGGATGCAGGCAGGGAGATCCCCTATCACCTTATGTCTTCGTGTTGTGTGCAGAGATTCTATCACATGTTGTTAGGGAGAGGCCGGACATCCGGGGTATTGTGCTACACGGAAGGGAATCAAAAGTATCACAGTACGCTGATGATACGACCTTGTTGGTTAGGGAAGACCTTCAAACTATTACAAGCATTATAAGAGTCTTAAAATGGTTTAAGTCAGTGTCCGGTTTGGACATAAACAAAGAAAAAACTAAGGTCGTCAAGCTCGGTGCATTAAGAGATAGCAACATACCCTGGCAGGGCAAATTTGGTTTTAACTGGTCAATCAAATTCGAGATCTTGGGAATACATTACAATATGAATAAATTAAATGAAATTACAGACCTAAACATTCAAAGGAAGATCGGCGAAATTCAACAACTTATCAGAATTTGGAGTACTCGTAACCTAACCCCTTATGGGAAAGTAACAATTATTAAATCTCTGTTAATCTCCAAGATCACGCATATGTTGCTATCTCTTCCTAGCCCGAGCTCATCCTGTATTAATGATTTAAATGACACCTTTTCAAAATTTCTTTGGTGTGGAAAACCCCCAAAATGGAGGAAAGAGATATTGGAAGGGGAAATCTTTCATGGTGGTTTGAAACTACACAACCTCAACTTATTTGACAAGTCACTAAAGTTAAGCTGGCTCAAGCGATATTTAGTATCCAGTAGTAAATGGACTATTTTCCCAAACAATTTCGAACTATGGGATGTATTCACTTATGGTCCGGATATACTGGATAAAATCAAAGAGACAACTTCAAATAAGTTTTGGCTTGATGTCATGGACAGTCTCACTTTTATGTGGCAGACAGATGCGGTTCTTAAAAAACATTTTATTAAAAACACTCCTATCTGGCTAAATCCTGTCTTCTCGTTACCTATAAATAGACATTGGTTCAAAAAGGGAATAAACACAATTTCCGATTTCCTGGGTGACATGAATGTCATACTACCAATGGAGGTTTTCATGGAGAAATATCAAGTTAACACAAATTTTTTGGAATATCATTGTGTCTCTTTGAAAATAAGGAACTTTTTAGAGTGGAAGGATGTTCCTCTGCATTCAGAAGAGTATCCAAGGAATAGTTCATTAAATGTTTTCCTAAACCAAAGTAAGAAAGGGGTTTCCAGAATGTATAGCCAAATGAAGCACTCAAATGACTATATACTGGAAACTGCCTCTCAGAAATGGTCTACAATTCTGGAATTGAACCTGGATGGTTTTGAATTAAGTAAATCTTTCCACAAACACCACACCATCTACAAAGATACTTATTTGAAATACATTCAATTTCGAACACTTCATCATAGATTCTTCACTAATGAGAAACTATTTAAGATGGGCTTAAAAAAGTCGAATCTTTGTTGTTTCTGTCAGAGACATGTCGACTCAATTGAGCATATGTTTATCCTATGCGAGGTATCTATGGTATTGTGGGAGTGTGTGGAAAGATGGATCCAATCACTTGGAATAGAAAATTACAACCTTTCTATAACCAGAATAATCCTTGGGGACTTTGATAGTGCTCAATTTGTCAACACCATTATTTTATTAACAAAAAAGGTAATCTACAATGCAATGAAAAAAGAACAACAACCAAACATACTCAATGTAAAAAACGAGACCAAAAAGTTTTATTATGAAGAAAAATATAGACTTTATTTGAAAGGTAATGGCGGTTACTTTGAGAAACAATATTCTTTGCTATCCAAGATATATACAAAGTCATAGACTACATTACCTGTAGGAGTATTTATATATTTATTAGCCCTATCCGGCTGCACAATTTTGTATACTGTTTTTGACATGTGTGAGGAGGTGAATAAAGATGATTTAAAAAAAAAAAAAAAAAAAAAAAGTTTTCTTCGAAGAATTCTTCAAAGGCTTGAAAGTAGGACTTCATCTAAAATGTACAAATAATTCATGATAAATAATATATCAGCACTGACTATGAGTGATAATATACATACAGATAATATGACTATACATTAAATACCCCTTAAGGGCAGGAGGATTTCAAAGTTGCCACTAGGCATGGCATTAAATACTTAACACATTTCCAATATTAGTAATAACTTGCCCTCAAGTTTTTCCATTTCGTACATAACACATTTGCATTATAAGTAATACTAAATTATCCAAGATGTATGACATTCAAGATTTGACACATTTTCATCATAGCCAGTACTCACTAACCCTAGTGGTATGATATTATATACTTAAACACATTTTCATCAAAACCAGTATTAAATTCCACTAGAGGGCACATGAGTTAGCAGCTTACCTAGAAGTATGGCAGCAAGTGCTTAACACACTTTCAAGTATCTAATCTCAAACATACCCTGAAGGTGTCAACTTCTGAACACATTTTCATCATAATCAGTACTTACATGCCGTAAAACACAAGTGGATTTAAAGTCAGGACTTTTTAATAATTTAGAAAATTTCCTATTAAATGAAAACCAATGCCCACTTGCCTTGAAGGGCGCGGACTTGAAGCCTTCCAATGCTGAGGCTACTTTTGTCCAAAGGACAAGGACGCAAAGATCTTTGAGAACTATCTCAACCTTGTCATCTTGGTATTCATTGGATAGCTCTTGTTGAGTACTCTATCAGATGAGTACCAATGTGCCAGGATTTCAGTCATTTTTCAGGTATTTTTGCATCATTTTTTATTGGCCAAATTAGCCACCTGCAGCATAAGGGTTGAGGCATCCTATAGGTATGGCATTTACTACTTACCACATTTTCGTCAAGCCTGAAGAAGGCCAGCTGACAGGGTTTGTTGAGCAAGTTGGCAAAGCACATGAAGGCATCGACTTCCTCCATATTGAGAAGTAAGATGGCCGCAATGAAAGACATGCCCTGGACCTGCACAGGAGAGAGAGGGATTATTAATTATAATAATCGGTCTATTAAAAAGCAAGTGAAATACACCAAAAACAGATGTTGTGACAATAAATTGTATAAATCTACATCAAGGTTTTTTAAATTTTCTATTTTGAAGAAAGTACTGTAGAATAGGAAATTAATCCGAGTGGTCTATTCTGCGGAATTTTCCGAGTGGGGTCAGTTCGGTATAACGAAAGCCGGATGTATTGTTCCTGTCATTTGAATATTAACCTTCAATATTGGCATTTCGCAATAAAACATCTCGGAAAAATACAAAATCACAAATTCAGTGATGATAAATTTGTTATGCTTGTTGTATAAATGGTATAGGGCCAATGTATGCAAGAAGCCAGGAGTATTTGCCTTGCGGCCTGGTGCAATAGTCCTGGCATCTTGCTGTATACCATTTTCACAAGAATAACTAATAACATTTCTATTTTTTTCAAATTTGAAGAAAACAAGTGAACTTTGTTTATTACTTACATATCCCACATCGGGCCTGTAACAGGCGTAGGCACCCAGTAAACTATGCAGCAAGTTGTAATATGGACCTCCCTGAAAGATACATAAATACCATACAAATACACATTGAGAGGGCACCAGAGACAACAATTACCAAGCCTATGTGATCATTACATATGGTGGTATTCATCGAACCCTTACTGGATTCATGGCTAGAAATAGAAAAAGTCACCATCAGAGAAATCTTCTACTCAAACAGGCTAAAGAAAACTTAAATATTATGAAAATCTCCTTCTTAGCCATGTGCTTAACCCATCATTCTTAAGGGTCCTTTCAGAAAGTGTCATCTGGATTGATGATACTTTTGAAAATAAGTGAGTTATATGTATGACTTACAAAAATATTTTAAAGAAATATTTTTAAATTAAGATATCCCTTAAAGGACAATTCCACTATGTATAAAACAAAGGCCCAAATAGTTTCTTATGGTATTCTCTACTTGAACCCAGGTTCCCACCAGTGCCGACCTTCATACAAGAAGTATATTGCTGTTTAAACACATCCTGAGTCATTAGCAGTTACCTTACTGCTAATGACTTAGTTGCACCAACAGCCTGCTTAGAGGCTATTAACAGACTAAAATGGCCGCCCCCAGTGCCTCTATTTTGTGTCTATTAGCTCTGCTCCTGCCAGGTCTGGATAAAGTCGGACCGTAAGATCTGGGGCTCAGCTGCCAGGTCTGACTTTATCCTGACCTCCCACAGAAACACTAGAAAAGACTGGCTTACCAGTCTAAATTACCCTCTTCATGCCTATGATAATGATGCACAGTTTCTTTTTGACAAGCTTTCATGTCAGTGTGTTGTACAATACTAGCCTTGGGATCAGATGTCCAAATAATGGTGTGCTGTTTAATAAATGCAGACTTCAAGTGTGTGAAAAGTAGGCATTTATTTATCTGCCGCAACATTAACATTGTATTAAGTACATGTTCTTAGCTAGCCGGGCATCTGGGCGTCTTTTTGGACCAAGCCCTTGAAAAGAACTGCTCAGGACACCCAAAAAAATTTGTGAGGAATTTTTTCAAATGTCAATCTCAAGCATATAAATTGAATATTTTCATCTCTATAGAATTCCGGGTAATGTGACCCCCCCATGCCTGTTGTCTCCCCAATGTGTTCCACAGGCGGTTTGGTTTACCGAAAGTCTATTCGTTTGGAACAATGTAGAGAAATATATCAGGTGTTCATGATTATACGCTTACAAAAAACTACTATCATGAGGGATTTATACGATGGACCAAGTGTGAATGAGAAAATATATTTAAATATATTTTCACCACTGTATTTTGTTGGGAGAAAATATATTTAAATATATTTTCTCCCCCCAAAAAACGGTGGTAAAAATATATTGAAATATATTTTCTCCCAACAAAATAGAGTGGTGAAAATATATTTAAATATATTTTCTCATGCACACGTGGTCCATCGTAGATTTAGATAGAAACAAAATAATTACCATGTTTATTCTTCATGCAAAAGTGTCTCTGTACACAGCCAAAGTAAATGACAGATCTTTCAACTCTGTACAATTGGTTTAAGAGGGTTCATACAGTGGGAACATTAAAATTCAGGCGTCTCCACAATATATGGATATAACAATAAATAGCCAAACATAATTTTGTATTCGTTTTAGATCATAAAAATACAAAAGAAATTATACAAAATATCTACCAATATTACTATTAGTATCTACGCAACAGGTATTCGGTCTATGAAAATAAATGTACTGTCATATAGATATATGTCTATTATTAACCCTATTTCCAACCATCTATTAGCATCCAAAAAAGAAATCTATTGCGATTGATGAGGTTCTCTAACACTGATACATAGTAAACATTTTCATCTGGGGAAATATTCAACGCAGTTTGTAGACACGATGGCCATAGTTGGCCGGTTACTAGTATTGAATAAAGCCAAACATTCTTTTAAAATACTTTGTTTTTCCATCTTTTTTCCATCTCTCTTACATCCTATATTCGGAGGATACTTTTGTTTTGCTTCATTTATTCCACACATACACAAGAAAACCTTTCGGCCAATATATACTTTGTAAGAATTGAATAGATAGATAACAGGCCTAGGACAGAGGAAAAACGAACAACGCAATTTCTGAAAAGCAGCTTCTTATGGTATTCATAGTATAAATGAGAAATTCCAGTTGCCTAGCATACTCGTTTTCCCAGTATACTACCCAAGATAAAAGTCAATCATTTTACAAATCAATTGTATGCAATAAATAGAAGAACTATCTACGGAGGTTATTTTTTGTGAGATATACAGGTCTAGATCCTTATTCAGAGAGTAATCAGAGCATAACTTGTCAAGTAGAGAGGCCATCAAGCGACAACCCTTCAGGCATTTTGGTTGGCCTACTGACGATTCAATGAACAATCTTGGTTGATGATAATGTTATCATTATATAGGGGTCAAGAAGGACCAAGGCCCATGCAAGGTCAAAGTTGGTCTGATGCATCTCCTACCATCCTATCCCAGATAAATCCGTTCTATTGGAGAACATGAATTCCAACTAGATTTTTTACTGAACAACTTTTTTTACAAAAGAAAATTACTGAATGAATATTTTACTGAAAATCTATTTTACTGGTTCATCTTTTTATGGAATGAAATATTTTACTGAACGAACAATTTTACTGAACAAACTTTTTTACTGAATGATTTTTCTAATGAGTCAGTATGGGTCGCCATTGCGGACAAAAATCATAAGTACATTGAAACATCATTTTACACAGAATTTTTTTATCGACATTGAAAAATTCATTTTGTAAAAATGAAATTAGCCATGACAGGATATGGTCACACAGAACTTTTTAAAGTCACTTGTTACAACTTTCAACCCTCAAGAGCATGCTAAAACTCCTATATTAAGCTGCACGCCAGAGTATCGTATACTTCCTAAACTAAATATACCACTTTCTTGAAGCCATTTCCATGAAAACCGCTTTTATACTCAATTTTCTGCTGCAAGTGGAAATCTGTATGGCTGTCACATCTAGCGTCAACACTCCATCCTACACTGCTACTAGCTGGCTGCATTTGACCCATATAGATAAGGACCTGCACGCCAGTGCCGGCCAGGTGGGTAGCGTTCTCTAGGGAGTGCGAATGACAGGAAGCATTGCTGTATCACAGTGTGGCCACACTCCCAACCGTCCGGGCCACCACGGTACCGTGGTGGCCAAGACGGTTGGTAGTGTGGCCATATCCTGTAATGGCATTTAAACATTGAAAATGAGTTTAAAACATTGATGGTAAGTGTTTTCATATTGAGAGACATCATTATGTTCTCTATGTCACCAAGATACAAAATTGAACAAAACTCCTACATTTAAACACAAAATTTTGCTAAACCTTATAACACTAGTAACAGCACTCTACACAATAAAAATAAGAATGCATTCGCCTTGCAGGATTCAGCCATAACATTTTCAGTTATGCCCAAGGAGCTCCACGTGGAGGATTCCTGCAAGACTTGAAAGATGAGAGGCTCTGTATTCGCTTCATCTTCCCATTTCGCTCCTCAAAAATGTGGTTGGCAGATGCTTTACAAAGCTATCACATCCTTTAAGGCAGAAAACGGGAAGCCAACTCCTCCCAAGTTCCTTTTAAATGACTGCACATTAAGTGCGACCAACGTTTCTGGGATCTAACAGTCACATCAAATTTTATCAATAAATTTTTGTGAATAACTTAAATGTAAAGCAACCACCGTTTTTTCTGCAGTAATTTTCAAAACTAAACGTATACCAAATTATCTTCAACGTCAAAAGCGAAGATTTAGTAAAGCTACAAAAAAACCATTCCTTAGATTTGAAACTGCAGAAAAATTTAGTTGAATGGTTTGAGAATATTAACGCTTATTGTTTGGAATTCTTACAGCACCAATAAATTTTACCAAAGGCATTAAACGTTATATTGGCACTTTTGAGTTCTAAAACACAGTCACTGAGTAACTGTGTTCAACCAAACTCTTATGATTTGGGAAACACGGTCACCAAGTAACTCTGTTTAAGCAAACTCTTATGAGTTTTAAAACACAGTCACTGAGTAACTCTGTTTAAACAACCTCTTATGAGTTGGATAACACAGTCACTGAGTAACTCTGTTTAGACAAACTCTTAGCTACAATGAAAATTGAAAAAAATATATATTATTACCATTCTCTAAATATATATATTACATAGAGATAGAGAAGGTAAAACAAAAAAATAAACTGAAATTGAAACCATTGTCTAAAACATGCACAGAAACAGAATGTAATATAAAACCGTGGAAAAAACCAAACCAATAAAACATGACCAAAGCGCCCCAACAACCTTTTTGACCAAGCAACAGATGGAAACACCAGAAACCACAACGGAAATGAGACCAAGATTTTGCTAGCAGAAAAAACAGCTTAAAACCACCGAACAAAACCCAAAAATTGGAAACAAAGAAACGACCATGAACAAAACAGCGCCGCGAAAAGATATGACAAAAGGCAGATGATAAAAATCCTTGGAGGGAGGTCTATAATTACACCATGAATAAAAACCTAGGCCCAAATAAGTAGTCTCTACAAAGAGTAAAGTGCCCACCACTCCCAACAGTCATTCAAGAAGTAAGGTAGCTGCTAATGACATAGACAGCAATAAACTTCAGGTATGAAGGTTGGTAGTATAGGTAAAAAGATGGGTTTAGGTAACGAACGCCCCATGAACAAAACAGGGCCAGCTGAGGGTTCCCCAGGAGGTGCCAAGTCCTATTGCACACAATTGAGGAGGAGCCAGCATCAGGAACTTGCTAGATGAAAATACTTGCATAAAGTTGCATGGGGTTTGAAGTGCACAACATGGGCAAATCTGGTTACGATTTGTGTTCACTATACATTATGATTTGCTATCAAGTAACCAGTACTTTAAATGAACTATTGGGTGTTGATTGCAGCGAACTGATGTGGAGTAAAAAACACATGATAACCCTGTAATATTTGGGCTTGAAAAACTGATATAGATGCATTGTCACCGCGTCAGTGATTGGAGTGAGAATGCTTACATAAAAAAGTTGTATGGGGTTTTAGGCGCGACATACGAGGAAATCCAGTAACAATTTACGTTCAGTAGTCATTGTGATGATTTATAAACAAGTAATCTGCATTTTATAAGTACTATTGGTGAATGCAGTGCACTTTTATAGAGATGGATGATAAAAACCATGGAGAGAGTCCTATGCGAAGGAGGTTCCCAATGCTGCTGCAGAGGCCAAATGCTATGAAGAGGAGCAGGTGTCGGGTACTGGCATACTGATTAACCTTGGTGGTCCATAATGCTAAAAGAAGGTATCAGGCATCAGGTAGAAGTATATAGACGTGGATGATGAAAACCGTGAAGGGAGGCCTATGCGAAGGAGGTTACTAATTCTATGAGGACGTGCCATGGTATGAGGAGGAGCCGATGTCAGCACTTGCATTCAGATTGATGATGAAAAAAATTGCCGGTATCAGGTATTTATATTGAGGCTGACGAAAAAAGCTGTGGAGTGAGGGAGGCCTATGCAAAGAAGGTTCCCAATGCTGCCGAGGAGGCCAAGTGCTATGAGGAGCCTGTGTCAGGCACTTCTATACAGATTGATGATAACAAAATGCCAGCATCGGGTACTTATATAGCGGGAGATGATAAAAACCCAAGGATGCTGCGGTGGCCAAACGCTATGAGGAGGACCAGGTGTCAGGCATTTACATTCAGATTAATAATTAAATAAATGCCCGCATCAGGTACTTGTATAGAGGTTGATAAAAACACTTGAGAGGCATATGCGAAGCAGGTTCCCAATCTTATGGTCAAATCCGCTTACAATTCGCATTCACTATACATTATGATGATTTGTAATCAAATAAACTGATCACTGCACCAGAGAAGCAAGGAACCAACCACGTATCTATAATTGCATTTGGTAAGCAACAACAAAATCATTGCACAACCATAAAAAGCGCACATACTGAAGACGGTAACATATTACAAAGCCGGCTGCTCCATAACAAAATCCACATTTACATTCCCATAGAAGAATCAAAAATGAACTAAAACAATTTGATATTTGGTCTTGAAAACCTGATAAAGGTGCTTCGTCACGATGTCAGTGATTGGAGTGAGAATGCTTACATAAAAAAGTTGTATGGGGTTTTAGGTGCGACATATGAGGAAATCCAGTAACAATTTACATTCAGTATTCATTGTGATGATTTATAAACAAGTAATCTGCATTTTATAAGTACTATTGGTGAATGCAGTGCACTTATATAGAGATGGATGATAAAAACCATGGAGGGAGTCCTATGCGAAGGAGGTTCCCAATGCTGCTGCAGAGGTCAAATGCTATGAGGAGCAGGTGTCGGGTACTGGCATACTGATTAACCGTGGTTGTTCCTAATGCTAAGAGAAGGTGCCAGGGACAGGACCTGACATACAGATTAACGATTAAAACAAAAACGGCATCAGGTATAAGTATATAGACGTGGATGATGAAAACCAAGAAAGGAGGCCTATGCGAAGGAGGTTACTAATTCTATGAGGAGGTGCCATGGTATGAGAAGGAGCCGATGTCAGCACTTGCATTCAGATTGGTGATGAAAAAAATTGCCGGTATCAGGTATTTATATTGAGGCTGATGAAAAAAGCTTTGGAGTGAGGGAGGCCTATGCAAAGAAGGTTCCCAATGCTGCCAAGGAGGCAAAGTGCTATGAGGAGCCTGTGTCAGGCACTTCTATACAGATTGATGATAACAAAATGCCAGCATCGGGTACTTATATAGTGGGGGATGATAAAATCCCAAGGATGCTGCGGTGGCCAAACGCTATGAGGAGGACCAGGTGTCAGGCATTTACATTCAGATTAATAATGAAATAAATGCCCGCATCAGGTACTTGTATAGAGGTTGATAAAAACACTTGAGAGGCATATGCGAAGCAGGTTCCACATGATATGGTCAAATCCGGTTACAATTCGCATTCACTATAAATTATGATGATTTGTAATCAAATAAACTGATCACTGCACCAGAGAAGCAAGGAACCAACCACGTGACTATAATTGCATTTGGCAAGCAACAACAAAATCATTGCACAACCATAAAAAGCGCACATACTGAAGACGGTAACATATTACAAAGCCGGCTGCTCCTTAACACAAAATCCACATTTACATTCCCATAGAAAAATCGAAAATTAACTAAAAACAATTTGATAATTGGTCTTGAAAACCCGATAAAGGTGCTTCGTCACAGTGTCAGTGATTGGAGTAAGAATGCTTGCATAAAAAAGTTGTATGGGGTGTCAGGCACGACATGAGGAAATACAGTTCAGTATTCATTGTGATTATTTATACAATTAATCTGCATTTTAAAAGTTCTCTTGGGCGGTGAATGCAGCGCACTTATATAGAAGTGGATGATAAAAACCATGGAGGGAGGCCTATGCAAAGGAGGTTCCTAATTCTATGAGGAGCTGGTATCAGGCACTTGCATTCAGATTAATGATGAAAAAAATTGCCGGCATAAGGTACTGGAAAAGAGGCTGATGAAAAAAGCTGTGGAGGAAGGCCTATGCCAATAAGGTTCCCAATGCTGAATTATAAACAATTAATCTGCATTTTTAAAGAAAAAATTGCCAGTAAATCCAGGTAACTGACGGAAAGTAAAAAGCACATGGTTGCCACAAGATATGTAGTATTATGACATCGCAATATAAGGTGTGCTATGTGACTAACGGTACGACATGACGCAAATAATTGGAGCAAAATACTTCACATAAAAATGAATTTTTTTTTCAGGCGCTCTAACAACTGAGCTACAAGCATGCAAAAAGACCATGCTTGATGGGACTTCAACCCATGCCTACCGAAAGTGCCAACTACAAACATCAACACAAATGTTCCCCATTAACCAGTTACCAAGATACAAAATTGAACAAAACTCTTAAACATTTAAATTTGCTAAACCTTATAACATTAGTAACAGGACTCTAAACATAATAAAAATAAGAATGAATTCGCCTTACTGCAGTGCTGGAGTAAGAATGCTTGCATAAAAAAGTTGTATGGGGTTTCAGGCACGACATGAGGAAATACAGTTCAGTATTCATTGTGATTATTTATACCATTAATCTGCATTTTTTTCACCAATTTTGAAAGGGATTTGACCATACAAAATGATATCACACATCAAAAGCCAACTCATACTATTGGATATTGCACACAGAAAAAGTTTCACGCAGTAGCATTTTAACAATAGATAATTGGGAAATTCAACAACAGATAATAGCCATATTTGATTAAAGCATCCCCTTCTTTTATAAGGTGAGCAGGGTGCCACACCAGCTCATGGGCAAATTCAGTTACAATTTGCATTCACTATGCATTATGATGATTTGTTATCAAGTAACCTGCACTTTATAAGAACAATTGGCGGCGAGTGCAGCGATCTGACGAGTACACCTCAGAATAAAAATTAAATGAAAATGCTGCAAATGGTCTGCATCAGCATTCCTGAGACATTATTAAACAAAATTATAAGACTGAAAATCTGAATGGGTTTAATTAAGTATTCCATAATATTAAATTAATATTCACTTTACAATGATTTGTTTTCAAGTAACCTGCACCAAGTATGATGTATTAATATGATTGATATCAATATGATAATGTGATTTAGGGATTTACACCGCAATTTCAGTGAGAGACGTCATCTTTCTTACAGGGTACTAACTCTAGAAGTCAACGGCCAAAAAAGAGCTGTAGAGTTCTGCCTGTAGGATTTATGATGTAAAGTAAGTAGATATACATTTAAGTTGATCAAGTTTAGGGTACTAACCCTAAAATCTATTACATAAGGTTGGTAAGAGATTGTGATTCATGAATAAATGTAGGAAACAGACTTATGATTTATGACGTAATGTAGGTAAAAGATTGTGATTCATGAATAAATGTAGGAAACAGACTTATGATTTATGACGTAATGTAGGTAAGAGATTGTGATTCATGGATAAATGTAGGAAACAGACTTATGGTTTATGACGTAATGTATGCAAGAGATTGTGATTCATGAATAAATGTAGAGAACTGACCTATGATTCATGACGTAATGTAGGTAAGAGATTGTGATCCATGAATAAATGTAGGAAACAGACTTATGATTTATGACGTAATGTAGGTAAGAGATTGTGATTCATGAATAAATGTAGAGAACTGTCTTCTAATTCAGGACGCAATGTAGGTAAGAGATTGTGATTCATGAATAAATGTAGGAAACAGACTTATGATTTATGACGTAATGTAGGTAAGAGATTGTGATTCATGAATGTGTGGGAGAGAATTTCTGAAAAAATGAACATAGAGGATATACAAAGGGATCAACGAAAATAATGAAAAGTACACAGAATAAAGAATTCAGCGGAATAAGTTGATACAGGAAAGGAGTCTTAAAGAATAAGACATGGTGCACAAACAAAAAGGATCAAATAGGAAATTCACTGGATTCAGAAGTATATGATACAAAGAGCAACAGAATAAAAAAAGAGTATACAAAACATTACAAAATAGCCAAAAAAATAGAAGTAAAGGAGAGGGAATGCACAAAATAAAGAAATACAGAGCTACGCCAGTATTAAACTTGCAATGACGGAATGCTACGTTTTCGAACTTGGCATTCAATACTGCAGTGCAGGCCAACTATTGCTCATTCATCAAAAAATCAACTTTTTCCAAAAGATTTGTAGCACGACATATACCTAATCTATATACAATCACTACCAATACCACAGCAGAATCTGTGGCAATATCAAAGCACGAAATAAAAGGGACTGCCGCTGCTGACTGACGTTTCGGCAAGAATTCCCCATTATCGCTCATCCAAATGTTTATCCAAAACGGCATAAAGTTCCCGCCTGAAAAAAATGAAGTCATTTGAAACTCAAAACTATGTGAAAATAAACTTAATTGCATATTCGTAGATACATATATAGAGAAGTATTTCAATAAATAATAACTCGAATGACTCAAACCTGCAAACTCACTTTTGGAAGCCAGGCAGCATAACAACTAGGACACGGCGTATCCTTGTGTTATGATTTGATCCACTGTGATTGAAACTCTACATCTGACTGAAATAAATGAAATTTCTGAAAAACGAGAAAACTTAAAACATGAATAACAGATGCAAAATATATGTTTATAATGATACTATGAGTATTATATTCAACTTTTCTGGGAATTCAAGCATCATTCTAACCTAGATTTCTAGGCTGTCATAAATTATCTGTCATGTTTCTTCTGAAAGCATACACTGTCTCTGTGGCCAAAGTGGCCAATTTAGTTATCATATATCTCAGCAGGGGAATAGAGGACTCTGTTTGAGTATGACATGGCTAGAGATAGGACCATCTGTCTGCCATATCTGGTACTCGTCACACTCAGGTAAGCCTTTTTTAAATTTAAAAGTATCCTCCATGATGAAAACTTTATTTATACTAAATCTACAGAAGAAAGGTGAATATATTTCAAGCAATGACTGGTTGCTTATCTCATTTTACTTGTAAAGGGAAATTAATTTGCGAGAGTGGCAACAAAGACCACATGCATGTCCTTCAATATGTCATAGAATATCATCAGTACCAAAAGTAAGACAACCCTATCAATAAAGAAAATACATATTTATTTATAAGTATAGCTATCAATATTTAACATTTATCTGTCTGTCTATCTGTATATCTATCTATCTATCTACCTATCTTTCTATCTATCTATCTATCTGTGTGGACGCGCGCACTTAGACAAATTATATATATATATACATATATATATATATATATATATATGTGTGTGTATGTAAGTATGTATGTATGCATGTGTGTTTTCACTTATAGATAAATAGAAATACAGACAGACAGGTAGACAGATGTGAAATATTAATGGATATACATATGAATAAATATATTTCCATTATTGATATTGTTATCTTACTTTTTGAACTAAGGACATTCTATGACATACTAAAAGGACATGTACATGGTCTTTGTTGAGACTCTCACAAATTAAAATCCCTTTCCAAGTACAATGATCCAAGCAACCAGCCATTGCTTGAAATATATTCACCTTCCGAAATAAAAATACATATCAGGATTTTCAAGGAATGAATTATTTATGATAAATCTCCTCTTAATGCCGCCTATTGAGTAATTGTTCTCGAGTAGTGTTGTTCGACTCACCATTTGGCCTGACTATGATGACGAGTTCCATGGAGTGTGTTTCGCGTAAGGCGCGTATGAACATGACCACCGGTTTGTGTGTGTGCTGCAAGACGTCGCGCCCGTTGATGAACAGGACCTGGTCGCCCTCATTCAGCTGCGGTATGCACAGGTCAGCAGGGGTGTTGGGCGCCACCCTTGACACTATGATAGGCATCCCTTGGTCTGCACCACCCTGAAACAGCCAACACAATGAGATTAATCAAGATGCAATCATAATTATTAGCACAAATTTCTCATCATGATCATAACAATGCAATTCATTACCAATATGTTTCCATTACCGTCATCATAATCCTTACTATCAATTCATTATTATTATTTTAATACTATTCATTAATATCATTATCCTTAATATCATTACTATTATCATTTTACTATTATTACTATTGTTATTATTATTATTATTAGTAGTAGTAGTAGTAGTATTTTCATTACTATTACTTTAGTATAGATCATATAAGCACTTAGAGATCTGATAAAGCAGTGTCAACACCATGACTCCACATATATTGATTGAGACAATGTGACTCCATTGTTATTTAGACAATGAGACCGTTGCAGACAATGAGGTTCTATTGATGCCTCTGTGTAGTGCAAGCATAGGGTAATTAGTCAGGTGTTGTGTACCTATAGATATAGTCCACCTGACCTGCTGGTGCTGGCTCTCGTCTGACCGGTTGACCAGTGGTCACCTGTACCAGGCCCCAGGCTCATAGGCTAATATTACCTAACCACACATTCACTACAATAAAGCCCCTGCATCCTCAATAACCTATACAGCAACTGTGCATCAATACATCATCTTGTGTCTAGTCATTAACATCAGGGACACTAACTATGAACAGCTGGACCTTTTGTTCAAAAGTTTTTTTCGCAAAATTATTCATTTGCAACATATTTGAAAATGCATTTGAACATCAGTGCACTTTGGGCAGAAAAGATTT
The DNA here is from genome assembly GCA_963942565.1 of Maea johnstoni. Classification (NCBI taxonomy): domain Eukaryota; kingdom Metazoa; phylum Annelida; class Polychaeta; order Spionida; family Magelonidae; genus Maea; species Maea johnstoni. Next base: position 1,616,090 of record OZ012689.1, on the reverse strand, counting down.
GACTTTAAAATGAGAGATTGGTTAGTAGTCTGGAGCTTGGATTTAGCCGTTTTAATCCTCTCATCACTGCAACAGGCCACAATATCCAAACTAGCTTGGTGATACCTTTCTGAACAAAACTTCTTTTGAATTTTTTTTTCTTATATTCATAAGAAACACCCAAAAATGGTCCTTAATTTCTTTTTTAGGTTTATGATTTATTACCAATCCGTTTTGAAAAGTACCATTGAGCATGGTTACAAATTATAGCGCACTGCTATGAAAATACCTAGGCTTGGAAAACGCACTATGTACAGTGAGAAGCTGTTTCTGTGGCTTTAAAGTGGTCCCGGTTCACAGCAGGGAGCCGGGACCAAATCCAGAATGAGGCTCCAGAGCTGGGACCAAATCCAGGCTCAGCAACCACTAGAAAACATGATTTTTGTGTCATTTTTGATTTCAAGAGTTGTTTGAATTTTTTATCACCCAAACTCGCTATAATAGCCATTAAGACCCGCCACTGAGCATTGGTGAAGATTTATAGCCTCGCCGTGGGTGTTTGTTGCAAAGTTTCGGCCTTGACGGCCTCAGCTTTTGCAACAAACACCTACATCTCGGCTATATATCTGCACCAAGGCTCAGCGGCGGATCTTAATCCCTATAACCTTTCAGTGATGCCATTTGTGACGGCAATACATTAATCTGCATAGCATAGTGAACAACTTTCACTTTTGCAAGTTATTTGTTCAAATGAAAGTGTTCTTGAACTATAACTATGAAAATCTTCAACAGTTTAGAATATTTCCATTGAAGGAAATATTCTTTATTTTGTCACTTTGCGGAATTCCGCACCCTTTACACATCCGTGGTTGTCTTCCTATCTTTATTCATGGCTATTATAGTCTGTCTGACTTGGTTGACTAACATTGCCAACAATGGCGATCTCGCGTGTTTGTACAGTTGGCAATTGTTGGAAATCGGCAAAATTTACAATGGGACCTAATGAGCAAAATCAACATTTTGCGGAGTTGAGACAAAAGGTATGTGTACATACACGCGGTAGTGCTACTAATAGGTTTGGAACAAGTACAGAATACTCGTCCCCATGATTTTCGTCTATATAGCGCCGCAGGCGCTTCACGCGCCTACGGCGCGTGAATGCACCGCAGGTGCATTCTCACGCGCCTACGGCGCGTGTACTATTGTTATACAATGCAATGACACCAAAGTAAACAGGGTATGTACTGTCATTCTGTGGGGGGAGACCCCCCACACCCCCCCTCCTTTTTTTAATTTATCGAAAATTACTAATTCATATTATACTGTATATATTTTCTCTCATTGTAATATTGCCTTATCTTCTAATCTAAACTGACGCGTCATAAATTGTTGTTGTATATGACGTCATCACTTTCTGGGGACCAGTATTCTGGACTCTACCCATAGGTTTGTCAAGTTTGGAAGGCAAAAACGAACTTTTAGTGGGGAAAAAAGGAAAAAGCGATTAGCCGAATCAAGTCAGTCTGACTCGAGTTTGGCAATCACTTTTGCCACTTTTTTGTGACAAAACGTTCGAGTTTTCCATCCAAACTTGGCAAACATGTTAGGAGCACTACTACGTGTATGTATAAACAATTTTTTTGTCTCAACTCCGCAAAATGTTGATTTTGCTCATTAGGTCGGTCCCATTGTAAAATGTGTCCATTGCCAACAATACGATCTCGCGTGTTTGTATTGTTCGCGACAGACAAACACGCGAGATCGTAGTGTCGGCAATGTGCACATTTTACAATAGGAACTAATGAGCAAAATCAACATTTTGCGGAGCTGAGACAAAAAGTATGTTTGTACATACACGTAGTAGTGCTCCAAAGAGGTTTGACAAGTTTGGATGGCAAACTCGAACGTTTTGTCACAAAAAAGTGGCAAAAGTGATTGCCAAACTTGAGTCAGACAGATTATATAATTGCCCAAAGTTCCGCACTTGTCATTCGTCGACCGAATATTCGAAAGGCAAAGATTTTGAGCGAAAATATTTAAACTTATACATTTCTTACACTTTCATGTTAGAGTAGCCGGGCCGACTTAGCCGGGGCCGACTCTAATACTCATTTTATACATTGACGTTATTGGTATTAGAGTCGCCAGTCGGGGATAACCAACACCTATCTATATACCTACTATGTTATTTTTCAATTTTCCCAAATTACTCAGTCGGTGTCAAATCTATCTCATACCTGACTGCACTAGGATGACTAATATGAGCTAGCAATGTGTGCCGCTAACTTCGTGTGTCGGTAAAATCACTTTTTAACGGAACGGTAGTCCAAAGATTTCTTGAGGTTTGTTTATCAAATGGTCACCACCATCTTGCCGAGATTGCGAGAGGTCAGAGCGAGATTTAATCAAAGAGCGACTTCTATTTGTAATTCGGCACATGCGGCAGGCCCAAGACCATTTTCATAAACAATAGGCGGCATGTGCCGAATTACAAATAGAAGTCGCTGTCTCATGAAAGCTCGCGATGACCTCTCGCAATCTCGGCAAGATGGCCCGGCGGGGGCACTCAGGGATAGAGGGGGGGCCGCACCCGCGTTACGTATTTCGCGGAGGAAGGGGTCTTTTTTAAGACCTCTGCATGTCCGCGATTTTGAAAAAGAAGGGTACTTTTTTGTACCCAGGTACGAAGAATGGGGGTTGAAAATCCCCTTACTACTGCTGTCTGCTGCCGTTAAACAGGGAGAGAATTATAAAATCTTAAGTTAAAATACGCGTTCCCGTTCATCCAATGTCAGTGTTTTGATAAAAGAAGGGGTGTTATTTTTACTGGAAATAGTCAGCGTTTTTTAGAAATAAGGGTGCTTTTTTGGCCAGAAATCAGTGCTTTAGGGGTATAATTCCATAATTCGTGATGTCCTTACCTGTCTGCAACCTGGTCAGAAATGACCGCGCGAATACCCTGAACCTCACATGCCATACTCTTACATCTCTTAACCAATCAGAATACAAAGAGTGAAATTGTTTATTTCGCTACCAACGACGACATCTGGTGTTAAGAGGTGAAACGAGGCGTTGTGAGGTAGACTCTAAATCCCCACACATGTCAGGAATCGACGCCATGGAAACTTACAAGTGATCTTGGAATACCCTACCTAGGTGTAGGTTTAGGGTTAGGGCTTGGAACCAGGTCCATAGTTAGGGTTAGGGTTATCCAACCCTAACCCTAACCCTAACCCTAACCATGGACCTGGTTCTTAACCCTAAACCTACGTAGGGTATTCTAAGATTATAAGTTTCCATGGCGTCGATTCCTGACATCTGCGGGGATTTAGAGTCTACTGATCTCGACCATGACACTTGTTATCAACTATCGGCGCAATTCCAGACTTCAGACCTAATTGCACCTATACTTGCAATATACCCTTACTATGGGAAACGTCTTTTATGAAGGGATTTGTCAGTAGTAGTAGTAGTAGTAGTAGTAGTAGTAGTAGTAGTAGTAGTAGTGGTAGTAGTAGTTGTTGTTGTTGTAGTAGTAGTAGTAGTAGTAGTAGTAGTAGTAGTAGTAGTAGTAGTAGTAGTAGTAGTAGTGACTGTACAAGTCATCTCACTGGATCCTTTGTCCCCATACATGGGGCAAAAGGACCATGCTGGTAGACTTTGGCCCTATGGTTCGATCCTTTGGCCTCATCGGTCAAAACAGTTAGTCCTCTGGCCACAAATAATTTGTAGCAGTCATAGAATCTTTCAGAATTTGTGTGTTTATATATATATATATGTTATATTCATACATATATATATATATATATATATATATATATATATATATATATATATATATATATATATATATATATATATATATATATATATATATATGTATATAGTCCAGAAAATTACTATCAAGTATATATAATACCTGGTCTTTATAATACCAGGTATATATAATACCTGGTCTTTTAGCTTGCACGCTACCTTAAGTTAATAAAGGTGTGAGCTACCTTAAGGCCCATACCATAATGGATCTGGTAATCAGAACAAGTAAAATGACTTTCTTGAATAAACCATTTGTGAGGTATACTGGAGGCATCAGCATTTCTGATGAATCCAGGGGCGTATTAGAAATACAAATGTATAACCTCATAGATGGCTTTAGTTCCCTTATTTTCTGTTTACCCTATGTTCCTTTCCTTTTTTTGTTTTTTATTCATTTATGTTTGTTTATAAGTTTATAAGTATATGTACAACTTTTGTAACCCTGTTACAGCAAATAAAAGTACTACTACTACTACTACTACAACTACTACTACTACTACTACTACTACTACTTTATAATATATACTTGATAGTATTTTTCTCTTTTTCTTTGTTTTCCAGACAATTCAAGCGTCATTCCTGATCGAGTTGGGCCAGGAAGGGTCTTATGAACCGTCAGTACATGTGTGAAACTCCCATGTACTACAGATATCAAGACCCTTCCACAGCTATATGTATATATATATATATATATATATATATATATATGTATGTATGTATGTATGTATGTATGTATGTATGTATGTATGTATGTATGTATGTATGTATGTATGTATGTATGTATATATATATATATATATATATATATATATATATATATATATATATATATATATATATATATATATATATATATTATAGTAACTAGTATTTACTGATCTGGAGCAAGTTCCTGTGTTCAGTCTATAAGGGAAAAGTATATTATACTATGATAGCATTGGCAAGGATAAGACAGTTTACCTCATATTGGCTCAGTGTACCGAGCAGTGATATCGAATATAACGATACGTAACACGGAGTCTCTCTGTTGAAGATCAACATAAAAACGTACACACCATATAGCTAAAGTTCTTGTATGTAAATACGTGAGGTTTGGCGGATTGTTAACACACTTAAATCCATCGTCCAAAAGACGAAAGCGTATCAATTACAATACTTTCAGATAAGATTTCCATCTGGCACTCGCCTCCTTCTTAACTGACCGCTAGGTGCGAAGAGGGGGTTCAGGGGGAAATATTCGAGTTTTCTACTATTAGTTTTCACATAAAGCAGTACATCACAGATTTAAAGGCATAGCACGATATTCTACAAGTTGAAAGTGACATCTTAAACTTAGTCCTTTTGGAAAATAGCCCCACATTAAGAAATCCATGAAACTTTGCATAAGCTATCACTGTCAAAATCCCCTTTGAAAAAAATCCAGTTGCTGTTTTGGGAGCGCCACCTGTAGTAATGGCATGACTGGTGACCCCCCTTTTTTATTTCAGATATTCAAAGGGGACCTGACAACGAAAGCATATGCAAGGTTTGATGAAATTCTAAATGGACTTTTAGACTTGAAATTGGCAAATTTAGGGCCAAATTTGGCGCCACCTACATGGGCAGGATGACAGGTAGCCCCCCTTTTTATCTCGGATTTCCATAGATGATCTGACAATGGTAGCGTATGCAAAGTTTCGAGGATTTCTTTATGTTGGGTACTTTTCAAAGTTTTGTCGAATACCGTTCTTTGCCTTTGAATATAACACATTTGAAAAACGAATCTCATCACAGGCACATACTTTTATTTTCTCAAGATCCTTGACTTCTTCCTAAACCACAGCTATGGTACTCAAAATGCAACCTCCTTACTATTAGCTCTTCCACTTACCATTGGACTGAGTTACCCTCTTTAAATAAAGATTATTATTATTACTATTATCATTATTATTTTATTATTATTATTATTATTATTATTATTATTATTATTATTATTATTATTATTATTATTATTATTATTATTATAACAGGCACTGAAGGAAGGCCTTCATACTTTATTATCTGAAATACATATTGGAAGTTTCACAGACATTGGATTATATTCACAGATTCCTATATATCCGTCTGATGAAAGGTCATGCTACAGGTGGCGCCACCTTCCACCAAGGGGTACTTCTCGACTATGTTCATTATATACCTTTCAAAAATAATATTCAATGTCAATGAAACAGGGTATTGATAAAGATGTGATCATTTACAATGTGTGTGATGCATAGTCAACTTCAATTTGTACCTACACATATCTCTGTTCAAGTAGTTAGGGGGGGGGGATCAAAATGGGGTGCTAAGAAATATTTCTGGGGCACATTCAGTAAAAAGTATTTGGTGGCAACAACAACCTTGCTTTCTGTCTATGTATTCTCTAGAAAATATCATAACTTATAAATATTTTTTACATGAATGAACGTTTTTAGCCAATTTTTTAGATTTTACTTTAGATTTGTGGCACTTATTCTTTGCAAATTAAGGGTAGTTATATACTTATACCCTGTCATACATTCTTATTGAAGTTAATTTGATTGATTAAAAACTCTGGTTTTATATGCCATATATGGTTAGAATGTGAGCCAAAGTGTAGGTGGCGCCACCTGTCACCAGAAGGCACTGGTGCGACGCCTCCATATCTGAAAATGTTGTCTAGTTATATGCACCATCATACCAAGTTTCACGCTTTTAATACAAAGTGCACGATTTTTCACAAATCCACCTGCCTAAATGAGAATTATCCAAAGAATATTTGAAACTGAATTTTTTAAACCATCATATTCCACAGCTTTCATTGAACTATTCCTCAAGGTGTAACTTAGAGATAAAGATATGTTCATACAAGTACAACCAAGTGTATGCTCCAGGCGTGAAAAACAACAAAGTCAGGAATATACCTGCATTTTCTCTTTATTTTACAGAAGATAGATTTCCCCAGGATTACAACAGTTACACATGCAACAAACGACCAGTTCTCAAAATGTGTATGTATTAGACCGCTAGAAATCACTCATTGCAGTATGTTCAAATTATAAAACTACATCTTTTAGGTCTCGTGAAACAGTATATATTAATTACACCATATGTAAGATTTTTTGCGTTTTTTTGTGTCATACTGTTGCTCAAGTATTTGGATAACGCTATTCTGGTCAAGGTGTGGGACGTCTAGTTTGTGCCATCGTTATGCTCCTTAACCGTCGATGACTTGCAAGAAGTGAAAGGAGTTTGATCTCAAATTAAGCCCCAACCCCTAACCACGTTCACAAGTGCATGCACACACACTCCCAGCCTCCAGCTCCCAGCCCCTGCTCTGCTCTCTGTATCCACCCCAATGAAGACCCAATTTACCAATGCTGGTCCTCTAGGCAACTATATGGCCAAAACACCAATCAACAAACAACTAGCAACAGTCACCCAACATAGAAAATAATAAATGGCCCTTTATAATCCCAGAGACTGGCAAAATAATTCCTTGCATATTAAGTTGCTGTTGGGTCTAATTGCTAAAATAGAAACGAACAGGTCAGGATAGTTATGACATTGCAGGTCCTTATTTGCTGATTTCCTTTGATTTCATTGGATTTACTCTAACAAACATCTTCCCCTTGCTTAGCACTAGCAATAAAATGACTGTACAGACTGAAATATATAATATACAACACTACAAGATACACTAGCCGTGGGTGAGTAGCAAGGTAAGGAATTACAAGGTGGTGAGAACAGTGAACAGGGCTGGGGGGATGAGGACCAGTGCTAGACGCAGCCTGATGGGAAATATAAATCCACCTACCTTCCCTCCCTCCCCCCCCCCCTTTTCATCGATTATCTCTCCTTATCACCATCTCTTCTCTACTACCTCAAACTACTCACGTCAGTGCCAACCAATATATTAGTCTCATTGGTCTCTTACCTTTCAAAAAACCCTCGTTAATTACAGGTTGATTAGGGTTACATGCAGGACGAAAAAATCACTCGCTCACTGAGATGGGTTATAATACAAGGGAAAACTCGAGTGATCATGGTCAGAATCTGACTCTTGTTTGCAAGTGGTGACCGGCACTACAGCATGTGGACCCCAGAAACAAACACTTCATCATCATTATCATCATCATCATTAATAGTATCATAATTAGCATGGACAACCAGCCAACAGGCACCGTGCAACAGGGCTCTTGCCCAACACATACATTCTCAACTATCAACTTTCCACAAAATATTTCACATGAGTTTAGAGAAATAAGGTAGAGTCCCAGTTTCCTGGTTCTGGAAGAAAACCACGAAGATTCACAGTCATAAGTAGTAAGCTGGGTGTGATTCAATGTTCCTAGTACTGACGTCCAAGGATCTACCAAGAAAGGGCAGAGCCATTCTTAATTTTTGCCATACATCCCAAAATATCCATTGGTGAAAGGCATTACTTAATTCATCAATATAAAAGATAAACAATATGAAAAATATACATGACAGATGAATTCCATTGGAAAAACAATTCATCTTTCCTCACCATTTCCCCTGCATGAAGAATGTTGTTAAGCCTTGTGTTTATTTGGGTACCCCTGATGCTTGCTGGTATCTGGGAGTAGTAGACAGGGAGTGGGCACTGTGCATGCGTCATCAAATTTCGCTGCCTCACACCACTATGAGTCATAGATAACATGTGTACCCCAGGATTGGCTGCCTGCTGGTTTCACAGACCCTGGGTCAGACTGAAATTGCCGCGAAACCAATCACGTGACCAATACTTCCCCAGGCTACATCGCGTAACCCGAGGCACACATACCTTAGGTACTAGCATGTTGTGCCTATGGGGTTGCGGATCAAGGGGATGTATTTCTCTGCTGGTGTCTAGCTCTCAATACTTGAACGGTCTTTTGAGGTTCAAGAACATAAGTCCTGGAGCATACATTACAGGATATGGCCACACTGCCAGTCGTCCTGGCCGCTCGGCCACTCCACTTGTGGAGTGACCAGGACGATCGCACACTGTGATACAGCCGTGCTTCCGGTCAAGTCGACCCCCTCGGGAACGCTGCCTCTGGCAGGCCCGGACGTTCTGGTTGTTATGTGTATTGGCGGGGGTGTCAACACAAGGAGTGACAGCTTTATAGATTTCCACTCGTTGAAGAAGATTGAGTATAAAAGCATCTTTCTTGGAAATGGCTGCACAAAAGTGGGATATTTATTTATGGAATTATATGATACAATAGTTAGCAACTTGATGTAGGTGTTCTAGGGCCCTTTAGTAGTCAGAAAGTGGCATTTATTGACTTCCTTTAGTTCAGTGTGCGCAAATCCTGTCATGTAGTATTTATAGTGCGACGGACAAATGGTTCACTAACTTTTGTTAGTTGGCACTATGATATTAGCCTGATATGAACATGCAGTTCTCAGTCTGACGTCCAACGGCTACTAACACCCTGGACAGTAATGGCCAACCATCATTCGCTTTACTGCAATAAAAACGCAGGACAGTGCCTGTCAGTAGCAACACTAGATGGCAGCACTGGTCACACTCACACGTGGGATATTTTGCAAATATGAGATAAACAACAGGTCGAAATTCTAGTTTTATTGATGTATCAAATACTTCATACTACCGTGCACAGGCATACGACAATCGTAACTAATGGGACATTTGTTAACTCAAGGGAGGGGGGGGGGGGCTTGTAGGCTGTCCAGGGGCGCCATTTGTAACATGCACATTTTGTCGAGACAGAAGTCCAAAATGTGACATTTGGCGAGTGGTTACGCCATGTGTATCACAAAAGTAATTTTGTCTAGACAGTATTACTTTTGTCTAACAAAAGTTACTTTAGTTGAAAAAAGCAAATTTTGTCACGACAAAAGTACTTTCGTTCAACAAAAGTTATTTTTGTTGACAAAAGTAATTCTGTCTCGACAAAAGTAATTCTGTTTCGACAAAAGTAATTCTGTCTCGACAACATAACTTCTGTCGACAAATGTAATTTTGTTCTAGTGTCGTGCAGCGATGTCAGGCGGCGTGCATGATCGAATAGACGAGTTGCAGCATCTCCAAAGCTCGATCGAGATGCAGTATCTCGTTCTAGATACTGCAGCCCGATCGAGATGCTTTGAAGACTTTTACAAAATATTCGTTTCCTGCCTGTATTTTGAGCTTATAAAGGCCCCATCACGACAAAAGTGGCCTCAGCATTGGAAGGGTTAATGTTACCAACAATGTGTTCAATTAAAGTTCTTCTCTGATGTTACATCTATCTTCGCCGACGGAGATCCGTGATATTCCACACTGCAACTTACACCCGGCGGGGGCACTCAGGGATAGAGGGGGGCCGCACCCGCATTACGTATTTCGCATAGGAAGGGGTCTTTTTTAAGACCTCCGCATGTCTGCGATTTTGTAAAAGAAGGCAGTTGCGGATCCAGGGGGGGGGGGGGGGTTCGAGTGGTTCGTCGAACCCCCCCTGGCTTGGGAGTCACTTTGCACCACTACGCCACCTGTGGACAAACCTCAAAACTAATTGCTATACTCGCTTCGGCCACCAGTTCCAATTGCAATTCTTGCGTGTCCTTTGTCTCGTCAGCCCTTGAGACGGCTACAAGCTGATTGGCGTCAGACAGGGATGGTTATTGTTTTAGGAGATTATGCTGTTAGCGGACAGATCTGGTCTGGGGTGTTTGATATGAAGGCTAAGAATACTACATGTGCAAATATAGTAGAAACGTGACTAAGAGTCATTTCATCTTGGAAAACCTCAAGCTTGTTAAGTGATGGGAGGGGGGGTTGTGTTCGTTGGATTTTCAAACTTCTAAATCATCCATTCATAGTTTGAATTATTCTTATCCTATGAAGAAAACCTGCTGTCTGGGGTATACCATTAGCTTAGTTTGTACAAAAGTGATTACTAAGAACTGACCTGATGGTGAGTAAAATCATCTACCTCTAAGTAAACAAAAACTTTCAACTTAATGATCTACAGGAAGCTTTAACAATATATCAAGATGATGGCTGATCCAGGGGGTGGGGGGTCGAGAGAGGGTTCGTCCAACCCCCTCCACCCAGTCTGGTGAGTCACTTTGCGCCACCATGCCATGTCGTTCCTGATTGTTTGTTCGTTTCTGTCTTTTTTCTATCGTTATGATGAGTTGTGTTCAGGCAACTAACATGTTGATCAGTTGACCAGCCTGAAAGACATGAAGTCTTAAAATAATGATAATCCAAAACATTAATAAAGAAAAAAATCATTATTAGCACAGCCTTAGTTGACCAAACACAGGTAGATTCGAAACCAGCCCGTCAACCTGAACATGCTAGCCTCAACTAGTGTCAACTAATAGCCGCTAATAGGCCGAAATTGGTGCTCTGGGCACCCCCAGCTGGTGGTGGAGATAAGGTTTCTCAGAAATGTAATCGAGGCGAGAGCCCTGATTGGTCCTTGTTCCCACGTGACCTCGCGCTGATGCCTTATCTGGTACTCCTGGCATGAGTACAGCACTTAACTATAGGGCATATAGTAATTTGTCTCTCGCTACATATCCATTCTTTTCTTCATCCAAGGCACAGCGGTGCCAAGACAAATACGTAACGTAACAAATTATGTAGGTATATCGAATAAACCATTTAAGTATAGATAACTAAAGGTGAATTAAATCGTAAGAATGATTATTCTAAATGTATCCATTTGTTCAAATAAGGAGGTTTGGGTCAATTCAGGGGGGGGGGGGTGGTATGAGAAGTATTGGGACTTCAGAACTTTGAATTAACAGAATATTGGGAGAGGGTTGCCATGACAACCATTTATACCAAATACATGTTGCCGTGGCAACCATACCAAGGTGTTTTAATCTATTTCTTAGTGAAAGTATTAAACTTCACTATCATCTTTTACAGTCCTCAATGTTTCATAAATATTTGAAAAAGGTCATTTTTAATGAATTAATCAATGTAGCAATCATATACAGTATATATGATGCTGCAACTTACCCTGTCATTCTGCATTTTCCACTTATTATGAACAAGTCATAAAAAGTTCAATCCTATACGGTCTTCTGCCTCTATCTTATCCATTCTTTTGTCAGTATGTATGAAAATTTTAGGAAAGTATCTAGTAATGATATATCACTGAATTTAGGAATTGGAGCAAATATGTGTGTTGCCATGGCAACCTTTTTTGTCAAATTCTATCAAAAGCAAGGGGTGTGTTTTAAAAATGTTTTTTGTGCAGGACTAGAAATCAATATTTATTTTGGAAACAGAAAGTATCTTAAGTTGCCTCATATTCCACTTGAATGTCGCTTTTTATTGACCCCTGGTGGTGTTTTAAGAAATCATCATTGTTAGTGGCGCCACCGGTTGTGACTTTTCAGAACTAAATCGAACCCCCCCTTCTCAAATCCTGGATCCGCCCCTGAGATTGATACAATCTTGAGATAATCGTATCACCAAGGCGACAGGACAGACTAGATATAGACAAAATAAACCTGTTCCAACAGTAGAAGTGTGCTCACTTAAATTTACTTCAATTAAGGTACTTCATTAGTAAATGACGAGCAGGGTAATCGAATACATGTATTTGCTGTCCCACAGACAAGGGGCTGGGCTGGTGTACCATGTGCGCTGCGAGGGAATATTCACCAATTATGCTTCTTGGGCAAACACAACATCTGATAAGTAACTCTTCAAAGAGCTTATTATCAGGAAATAAACTGGTGAGGAAATATTGACAAATATATGGAAATTCTTTCTGGTGTTTTAAAAGCCTTTATTGTGCAGGTAGACGTTCCGACAGTATTTTTTTCAAAAAAACACCCGTATGATTTTCCTTTATTTTAAACTCTTACTCGTGCTATGGATATTACAAACTTATCAAGAAATTATCAAACCTGGCACGTATAGCAAGAATAACAACATTCAATAAACTATCTTATAATTATCCATCTCTCAATATTGTTTTCTTAGCAGGATAGTTCCCGATGTGTCAAATTATTTTATGTATTTTCCATGATGGGTTAAAGGGAGCATTATGTGCGTTCTGATGTAAATCGCTCTCTGAAATCCCTAGAGTAAAAGGGTTTCTATTAGGGGCAGACCATTTGATAGTCTGGTGGTGGGTGTGGGGCAGGGGCTTAGCCGTAATGCGTCCAGCGTGTCATTTGGACACGCAGAACACTGTTTTTTAACAGTTTGGACACCCAAAATTTTATGTCAGAATTTGCTGAAGATGACTTTTCTTAGAAGATAGATGTAGAAGCTGTAGTGTCACTTTTATAAGACACACAAAGCAGTATCTAGCCTAAAAAAGCAAAATTTGTAAAGGTATAGGGTCTATCTTATTAGTAGTATGTTTTTTGTACCACATTTTGGACACACAAAAGTCTATGAAACCTCTATTTGGACACCCTGTTTCCAAATATCGGCTAAGACCCACACTGTGGGGCTGTCCCTTTTTGTCCTGCCTGTCAGAAAAAATTCACCTCTAGCAGAGCCAGAAATTCTCAATTTTCAGGGCTAGAATAATTTGTCTAAACTTTCAGAGCAAGAATATTTACTCAATTTCTATGGCCAGATTTGTTTACATAAATAATGATAGCCCCCTACCCCTTCCCAGAATATCAAAATGTTTGCCCCTTAAAATGATACCTCCCAGAATGGAGTGGCATTTCGATCAAAGCAATCTTATTGTGAAAAGTTTAATTTCAGATACTAGTATTTAGAATTGGGAAATATGACAAGAGGTTCTATTCTGCAAGGAAATACAAAACAGAAGGAATGAGCGGATTTATACATGCATATTTAATTGAATATATACATAGCATTCACACAGAATCTTTTCACTAGGGAATAGCCCTGGTATTCAATATGGTACCAAGTAACATTATTAAACATGGAAAAGTACTATATCATGTAAAATGTGTAATACAAGTACTGCTTGATGGTATATAATTGACCTAAGTGCTGCTTGGAACCCCTCCAGACAAAGAGAGTTTGACAATTAATAAGCTAAATTTCATAAAGTTAGGTCCCCTAGGAAGAAGGCAGTATCATTAGAAATAATGATAAGATATCGCGTCATTAAGGAAATATCAATATTGTATTGTATTTCTTAAAGACGTTACATGTAGATCCTACTTTTCACCCAAACCAGCCATTAATGAGATGGGAAGTTTGATTGTTCAGATAAATTCATACCCAAAATCCTGCAATTTAACATTGTTATACCTACAGTGCCAGGTAAAGGTTTGGTTGTTCAGACACATTCATACCCAAAATTTGGGAATATTTTCCTAATAAAACATATTGGGAAACATTGGAAAGGAGAAACCTCACATTATCATGGCCACCAATACTGAGAAATATTTGGACTGTTTAAGTACAAATTGTATAGGAGCATTTTTTACACTTATTTTTCTTCTTAAATTCTTAAAAAAAAACGCTTGAAAGCAAAAAACCTTCGAAATTTATAATTTATAGTTTCAGACATCTATGAAGACTGTCTGTTGAATTCTGTATATTAAAGGTGTACGAAGAGGGTTTGATAAGCCCAACAAAAAACACTTTCATTCAAATATTTCTCAATTTCTGTCAAGTCACCAGAATACTTTCATGTATTGTGGGCCAAGTGTAAGCTCAGATTCTGAATTACTAAATTACTTTGTACATATAAAACAAAAGTAAATGTGTTTTTTAAAGTAATTCTCATATTGACCATTTCCTCTTGTAGATAAACAGTGTCAACTCGAATACCTTCTTAAATGCAACATATTGTCAATCTGCTTTTTGCCACCATGACTATTAACTCTGATGCTGCAGCTGGCTAATTTGGCCATACAAAATGATGCAAAAAAACTGGAAAATAATTGAAATCCTGGCACATGGGTACTCATCTGAGAGTACTCTGCAAGAGCTATCATATTAATACCAACATGACAGGGTTTAAATGGTTTTCAAAAGAGTTTGTGTCCATGTGCTTTGGCAAAAGTAGCCTCAGCATTGGAAGGGTTGATGGGTTACTCTACTCATTCTCTGTGACAATTTTCTAAATTTCAAACTAGAATGGCAGAAAAAGTACTGATAAAGAAACTTTTAAACAGCTCCAATCTCTTTAATAGCTGACGGCCTTTGGGTATTCTGGCTAGCAAGAGTGAGCAGCCAGTAAGAGCTGCAGCCATCATTAATAACTAAGAGGCTGCCCCTACAGCCTCTGACCATCCACCTCTACCTGTACAGGTGAAGAGGAGGTCACTTGGTCAGTCTACCGGTCAGCGGCAAGCCATTTAATACAGTAACAGGCGCATTCTCCTGTGGTATCCTGAGCTCTACTTAATCCTTATGCTGCAGGTGGCTAATTTGGCTATTACAAAATGATGCAAAAAAACGACTGAACCCCTGGCACATGGGTACTCATCTGAGAGTACTCAGCGGGAGCTAGCCAATGAATACCAACATGACAGGGTTTAGACAGTTTTCAAAAATATTTTGTGTCCTTGTGCTTTGACAAGAAGAGCCTCAGCATTGGAAGCTTTTACCCAGTAATACTCAGACATCACCTACAACTCTCCTTCAGATAGTTGGTAAAATAATTTCTTATTCCCAAGTTATTGTCATAAATATTATTGATGCAGATGACAAGTTTTAGAGGATCTCTTAAACAATACCGCATAACTGGTATTTTTACAGACATTTAATTTTCGCACTCCCCATGTTAGTGCCAAAATAACATCTTTCAAATAAATATCTGTATAGTAATAAATATATAGTTTGATTACTCGAATGCACCAATTTAAAGTAGCACAAATACCCTCCAGCAGGGTTGTAAAGTGAAATGTTTAGCACTCCAAATTAAAGCCGTGTACAGTAATGGGTTAAATGGCTATCTTGACCACACACTTAATCACTTAACAAGTATGTTGTATAACTGGTCTTTACCCATTAATACTTTGAGTTCCTCTAAATAGTATTGTACGCTACTCTCATACTGTTGGATATTACTTGGGAATAAAGCGAACATTCACAAAATCCATAAAATCTCTGTCTTTTTACTTCTGGTTAATATTTTTCCTTAAATGTAGTCCAAAAAGTGCTTTTGTTATTAAATATTTCCCAAATCGTCATGCTTGTTTTGGCCGCTCTTGAGTGTGAATGGGTTAACATATCATGATTTTTAAACGGTGTAGATTCTGCTTTTACTTAAAAAATAATGACATATCAATGCCGTAAATGACATCTCTGGTATGAATTCTGTGTCACTATTTTTACCTTACCTCGTGAGAAAAAGCAAAAGTGACCAATCAGATGCAGCAAACATGCATATGTTTTTTTGATTGTTAATGTTACCCTGTTGCAGTGTCAGATATATTATGCGTAGCTACTAATGATGTTGTGCATAGCATTATAGGGAGCTGAGTATAGACAATATCTATTTAGACCAAGGGCTAGAGGAAACTCAAGAAGCCAGAGGTTTGAAGGGCTTCACACAGGATTTGCATTTTAGGCCTTCCCTTGGCAATTTAGACAGTGATATAATAGCCTTTCACTTTTACAGGTATCTCTCATTATTCAATAACCACGCATTTGGATCTGTTCCTCTTGTGAGTGACTTAACCTCTCTTGAATGGGTAGGAATGTGTGGCAGGGGGTGGGAGGGCAGAAATGGAGCATTCAAAGCATTTTGTGAACACCAGGGGTAAAAACGACTAGGCAAACATACATGTGGACCTGTGCAGTGGAGAGTACTACTGCCACTGACACCAGACAGAGGTGTGAATGGAAACAAGTATTTATTTATTCATTGAAGCAAGGGTACATGTGGAAAACGACCAACCTCAGCAAGTTACCGGTAACCGGTAACTTTCTAACGTGCCTTAAGCAGGATCGTGTGCAGTTATGAAATGTGGTTCCCGTCAATACATCAGACCACTCTGCCAAAAAGGCATCCCCCACACAGATAAATCCCTTAGAAACAAATAAAAATAAGCCATTAAAATCTGCATATTTTTTGCTGTTGAATCTGTTATTTCTTCATCGTTCTTCTCCTCCTCTATCCTTCTGTACCTCCCAGGCAAGTGAGAAAGTTGCTAGTGACTTTGCTGAACACCAGATACTAGGCTTGGTTTTCACTGGGTACTCCAGTTTCCTTCAGCACTTACAACTATCTAGTCACAAATTTGCCTAAATATGGCAGTACACGTGACAATAATCGAAATTCCAAATTCCTGTACGGCCTTCTCCACAGTAGGTCTGAGAAAAACACCAACTAATCACTTCTTACACTGACTGCTTATTTAATCACCTGTACACTTAACTGTTTTCATATAAGAAGCACTTGAGGCACAGCTGTTGTAGGTGCTCAGACCTAGTTAGATGGTAGATGTCTGCGCTAGTTATTAGGATAATACAATAAGTTACACCCCCTGTCTTTCAACGCCACAATCTTCCTCCTGCTCTTCTGCCTTATTCTTCTCCTCCTCCTTATCTTCCTCCTCCTGTTTCCTTTTCCTCCTTCTCCTTGTACTAATCCACGTCATCGTTCTCCTTTTCCTCCTCGTTTGCCAATAGCGAATGTAGCCCTAGTGCTCACTCTGGATGAGATCAAGAAGCACCTCAACCAGTCGTTCTCCTGAAAAATACAACCACAACATCAAACACTAGTCAATCTACACTGACTTGACAATAAATTCAGCCAAACCTGTTAACCCATTCACGATTGGTGCTTCCACCTGATCTCATCCACAAGAAAATATCTCAATAAAAAAGCAACATTTTAAGAATTATTTGAGTGAATTGTGCTTTTTCTGTTGGATTTTACAATCACTCTTCCAATGTCCTTCTAATATTGCTCATTTCGGTGAGTTATGTCCAAAGTTGTCAGACAGCATTTATACTCCAGAGGGACCACAGATGAGAAGACCTGAACGTGGTCTTCAGAAAACAAAGCCAAGATGTTTGGAACTAATGTTGATTACAGCTCAGACTAACACATCGCCCCCTGCTTTTTAGACTGACAGTTCCCCGTCCACCTATCCATTCACACCTGGGGAGTTCTAGGTAAAATAACTATGAAATATTATGAGAATTATCTGATTGAAAGGCGCTATTCCTATTCAAATACTACTCTATATAATGATTTCTAACAGTTGTCATACAAATATGTCACAAGTGAACTGTTTCGGGAGAAGTTAATTATGGATAGGTACCAGGTACTAGTACGATGTCAAATACCAATATTGTATGGGAAAAAGTATCATATCGAAAAAGTAAAGTATCCTATTGTATCATTAAGATTTAAAATATCTATAAGGCCACTCCAATTTAATTACTTGTCTTATGAGCTTTTTTTGGAAAAAAAATCCTGTCAGACTCAAAAAAAAAGAAAGAAAAAAGTCGACTTTGGTGTCTTACGGACGAAAGTGGTTTGGAAACTTTCTGTCAGACTCAAAAAAAAAAAAAAAAAGTGCTAGATTTAAGAATATTCATTGTTAGTGTGATTCAATCAACTCCAGGAATTTATAAATGCTGTAGTAGAGCCTCATATTTGAGGATGTAAATCTCCCACCCTTAAGGTTACAGGGATTAATTGATTTTGATTGATTTTATTTAGTTAAGAATAGGCTGTTAGAAACATCTCGCTACCAATCCTAGTCAGCAGACTCTAAAAAAAATTTTAAAAAATTAAAAAACCACATTTTTCAACTTTTCTTTTTATTCCAAAATGGCTCATTTACTACCTCCTGAGCACGTAAGACAAGTAATTAAATTGGAGTGGGCATATATTGACTTAATTGTTACCCAGATGTCTCCTTATGAAGACAGTTTGATATTTATTAGTGAAGTTTCCAAAGCTGTCTGAGTGCTGAATTAAACAAAATAACATCTCAGGGAGGCAGGCATTATCATCAAAACTATTCTTAAGGTATCATGTTGTTAAGGAAATATCAATATCGTTTTTGTATCACGAAAGATTTCAAAGGTGCCAGTCATTATAGTTTATGAAATAACTCCTCGACCCACCTTTGATGTTGAGAGAGGGATTTTCAAGTTTCCTCTTCAGTAAATCTTCTATAAGCAAGCGAAGCTCTTTGAATATCACAGCAGTTTTGGCAAATGCCTGTAAAAAAGGAATGGGATTTCAATATGACCAATAGAAATAGACAGACAATTTTACTTAGACAAATCTTGCTGGTTCCTTGTTTCTGCTAAGCTAACCCTGGTAGGAGTTTTCTTAGCAAACCATCAACATCTAAGCATATTCACCTATCAAGGCAAGTAAATGGAGAAGATAACATAAAAAGGGGCTGAGAAGCTAACCTAAATGTTACAAAACCCTGTTATTTCAAAGATGAAACTAAATGACAAGGTTCATCACAGCTTCAACCTTCAATTCCACTCTGCAAGCGATTTTTTTATAAAGACACACAGCTCTTTGCTCATATTAACCAGAGAAATACATGACAAGGGATTCTTAAACCCAAATCAAAAGACTATTTTCAGTTAAACATGTTTCAATCTGTGCTTGTTTATCAGGATATCTCGGGTGGATGCGCAAAGTAACCATTAATTAAACTGCCGCAATAATAACACGGTATACAGTATACGGTGCCTTACTTTGAACTGTATCCAGCCGTCCACGGAGATGAGCTGATCCCTGTGCTGCACCGCCAGACTGCCCCCGAACAGCAGGATGGGGAACGCACTGATCATAGTGCTGTCTCGCAGGTACACCTTCGACAACCGCACCTGAACACAGAGAGAGATATAGAGCAATGAAATAACTACCAAGAGACAAATATGGCATTGAACAAACTGCAAAGAGTCAACTAGAGCTTTAAGAAAACTGCAAAGAGACAAGTACAGCATTGGGAAAACTGCAAATACAGAAATACTGTGAAATTCATAAGATATTGTTCCAATTTTTTGACAACATTTGCAAGGTCAAATTATAGAAAATGCCTAGTTTGAACTGAACTAACTTTTTTATCTAAACATCATCTGTTGAGTTGTGAACGTACCTTTTCGTGGTAGACTAGCCAGCCGTTTGCGGCCAGGAACCTGTTGACGGAGGCAGGGTGTGTGCTGGCGATGCCCTGTGGCGTGTCCACCATGCAGACCTTCTTCTGAGGGTTCGCTGCGGCGTCGACCGGCGCCTCGTAGCTGATCCGGCCCACACTCGGGTACAGCCCCGCCGTCAGCACCGACTTCAGGATGGCGATGTTCTTACTGTTCAGCGACCAGGTGGCGCCACCACTGCTGGAGTCAAAACCTATGGACTGCACCAGCTTGATCAGGTCCCTCCTGATGTTCTGAAAACAACAGCTAGTGGCGTAACTTACAAGATTGACTTTCAATTTTATCCTGCAAGTTCAGAGGACTGGCTGCTTCCAGATTCTACAGACCCTGCCAGTTTCTTGCCAGTTCTGTTACTACTGGGGCTCAATTGGTCATTAATGACCTCTTGAGATCCAAAATCGCTGCTGGTCCACGAAAAGGCAATTCTCAGCATTTGTTTTCCCCCCCCCGAGGCCTGAAAGTGCCTGTGTGTAGCCCTGGAAGCATGGAAACGTACAGCTGTGTACGTTTCTCTCTGGAGCAGGGTGATGAGAGAGGACCAGACAACAACTCTCCTTCAATAATTTCCTGAATTCACACTTTAATTTGAATTTAGTGTGTTTATCAAAAGAAAATGTATATTCAGAAAAATATAGAAGTCCCATTTATGTGACTATCTGTTAAATTTTCTTGCTTACTTACAAAGCTCAGAATCTCACAAGAATAAGCCATCTAACAACAGTGGCTTGAAATCACACACAAGCTGCTCTGGACTTCACAGAGACTTTGGCATAGTCATAGGATATGTAAATAATGTATACCTCCAAGTCTTTGATATTAATCCAATCTTTCATTTGACAGCATTGTTTTCCAATCAAAGAACCCCCATGCATTAGCATATCTTTTCTCACCTCTATATCCCAGAGAGTGGTTCTCTTGAGGAAGTTCTTGCTGCAGTAGAGAAGTTCTTGCTGTCGTCCTTTGCTTTTTGCCGACTGCCATCTGAAAACAACAATACACAAATCACAGTTACAGTCATTGTTTAGGATTTGAATTGGAATTCCGATTCGTACCACTAATTCTCTATTATGGCTTTCCAGTGATTAATAGAGAGGGAAACTAGAGTTCCTGGTGGAAGCCACTGTCTAACCCCATGTACTGGTACTGGTACTCAATACAATATAAATTGGTACTGCTTAGCAGTATATAATTGACATAATTGCAAACATAGACACTGCCACACAATGGCAGAAAGAAGCTATTTATTATCAACATTTCTGAAGCTGACTGTAGTGAATTGAACAAAACTAGATCTCTTGGAGGCAATGTTGTTAGAAAATCATTAAGACATTGTATGGTCACTGGAATATTGATACTGTATTGTATCCTGGAAATCATTAAGACATTGTATGGTCACTGAAATATTGATACTGTATTGTATCCTGGAAATCATTAAGACATTGTATGGTCACTGAAATATTGATACTGTATTGTATCCTGGAAATCATTAAGACATTGTATGGTCACTGAAATATTGATACTGTATTGTATCCTGGAAATCATTAAGACATTGTATGGTCACTGAAATATTGATACTGTATTGTATCCTGGAAATCATTAAGACATTGTATGGTCACTGAAATATTGATACTGTATTGTATCCTGGAAATCATTAAGACATTGTATGGTCACTGAAATATTGATACTGTATTGTATCCTGGAAATCATTAAGACATTGTATGGTCACTGAAATATTGATACTGTATTGTATCCTGGAAATCATTAAGACATTGTATGGTCACTGAATTATTGATACTGTATTGTATCCTGGAAATCATTAAGACATTGTATGGTCACTGGAATATTGATACTGTATTGTATCCTGGAAATCATTAAGACATTGTATGGTCACTGAAATATTGATACTGTATTGTATCCTGGAAATCATTAAGACATTGTATGGTCACTGGAATATTGATACTGTATTGTATCCTGGAAATTTTAAAGGTGAAAATCCATAAGTCACTGATAAGGCCTTCACATGCCTGCAGCTTGATTCGAACCTGGGACCTGTGGAAATGGTGCTGCAGACATTGACCACTTAGTGGTGTATAGAACCAATTACTAAAGTAGTGTAGGAAAGTATTGTAGCTTAAATCAACTTACATTATACACACTGAATAAATAAGCACAACCCTTGGATGACAAATAGTGTGAAAACTCCTTTAGCCACCAGTCTGAATAATTATCCCAATAAAACTTGATACAAAGTACCAAGAGGATTGTATGACATACTTTGATCAAGGTACTGCAAATGCATGGATCTTAAGGTGATGAGTACCATTGCAAGCCAGTTAAAAGCCCCATCCCAAAACACACCTCAAAGCAGAATAATCGTATAACTAGGTGTATCTCCAGGTTCTTGGGTGTTATCAGGTAGAGAATATCATCGCCACCTGTCATTATTCAATCCATATTCTGTTTTATTTCAAAATTTGCAAAAAAATTTTCAAATGACAAATTCTCATAACCTACACAAGTGATGGTTACTGCAGGTTCAGAGTTACTTTAGGGATATCATTGACTATGCCCAATAAGAAGTAATTTTTTGATTTTTTACTCCTGAAGATTTTTACAGGCCATAACATTGAAAATTCTAGTGAGAAATCTTGAACCCAAGTGCATATGCCTCTTGCAGCTAGAAAAGGTATCAACTATTTATAGCAAACTGGACCCTTGCCTTTGTTTTGACTGTGACACGCGGCCACTGAGGTGTGTCTTTGTACAGCTGTCTTCTGTTCCTAGCCCACATGGGATCAACAAGGCCGGTGCTTGCTATAACCACTGGTTTATGGGCTCCACAAACACGAGATCTTACTAAAATTTCCAAATGTTACGGCCCGTAAAAATCGTTAGCAGTAAAGAATCAAAAAAATACTTTTTATTGGGCATAGTCAATGAAATCCCTAAGGTATCTGTGAACCTGTAGTGACCATCACTTGCGTAAGTAATGAGATTATGTCATTTGAGTGAAAAGTTGTAAATATTGAAATAAATTAGAATATGGGTTGACTAAGGACGGTTGGCTATGATATTATCTACCTGACAACACTCAGAGTATGCTACAATGAGGTGTGTTTTTGGACGGGCCTTTTATCTAGCTTGCAATGGTACCTATCACCTTAACCACATGAACACACAGAGATTACCACAAATAGAGCCATATTTTTTATCACACATGGTGAGAGGTTACACCAAACACAAATACCAATATCTAAGCACTCTTAGAAAATCAAATATTCATCCCTTTGTTACCTTATGTAAGCACTGATAAAAAAAAAGCCAAGGACTGTATAGTGCAAGATGCTCGTAAATGTCAACAATAACGCCAGGACAATTCTACTTCTCTAGTAAATACTGACCCAGTGAAAGCCTTGTATAGCGTGAGGTGATCTGAGTTGGCCACAGCCAGGGCTCGTCTGGCCGCATCGGCCTGGTCTCGCTTGTCTATAGGAACAGCAAACGGTGATTTCTCTGTCATTGTCGCAGCAATCACAGCCTGAAAAGATATACAAGATATACTCTATCACTGCAGCTCAATGTTCATCTCTCATTGCACTACATATCATCTATTACCTATCAAATCATCCAAAACTCAACATAAGCTTCCCAAGGTTTCTTCAAAATTGCTACAGCCAGTCACATTACCTACAAAGATAATCATAAGAATAAGACTGTTGCAACCCAAACATATTGGCAAAATGCTAATAATATTTGTATTATATTGCAGAATGCTATATAAGATTTGGCTACCCTGCTAGGAAGACCACAAATGCATAATGAATGATCAAGACAGATAACAACATTTTACCTATGGATTCTTTTGAAGTGTAATAGACAATACCATTTGTTTTCATTATAATCCATTTCATAAATTAACAAATGAAATAGGAAAATAGTCCAACCAACCTACAACTCCCCTTTTTTATTTTGTGAGTTCAAGCAATTTTTAAGTGGTATTATATAGAATGTATGGTAGATCCAGATGACACTTATCAAAGAGAACAAAGGAATAAATGGATTAACCCATTCTACCTGGAAACCTGCATCCATATTGTGTGCTTATTCAGACACTTACGGTCGTTTGGACATTTCTTTTTGGAGCTACAGGCATAATAAAAACTCACTGAATTCCGACTGAATATTTGTGTACTACGTACCACAGGTTCTAGAGAGCCGAGCATGGCGCCGAAGAGCAGCATCTTTCCTATCCTGACATTGAGGGGCAGGAGGGCGAGGTGGTGGCCCAGGGGGGTGAGGGTGGGGGCGCCCTGCTCGCACGCCCCCACCTCCTTCAGCAGACCCATGGCCTTCAGGATGCTGCTCAGACCCGGCGGGTCCAGCGCCTTCGCCAGGAACTCAGCCGGGTCACCAAGCTCACCTTTCTGAAACATATAAACCAATACATTAATAGGATCTCCAAATTCATTTCTAAAAAACACAGAAATTAAATTCATTAACAAGAGAGACGCTGTCAGCGTCAGCTTGTGGGTTCCTTTTGTTAAAATAAAATAGGTCTTTTCTGAATATTTTATTCTACGATCAACTTGTATGTTATGTATTGTTCAATTTAATCTTGTTTTTTTGGTGCATCTGGCAGTTTAAAAGGGCATTATAATATTCATTCCAATGTTTAAAATAAACAACAGTATTGTAGGCTGGCCGAAAAATCAGGAGTGTAAGGCCCTTGCTGTGTATTAAAACCAGTGAATTCATCTGCTTCTGGAGAGTACACGAGAATCGGGGGTGTTAGGCCCTTGCTGTGTAATGCTCCTCAACGAGTTGCTCTGTCATCTACTAATGATAATCGAAATCTGCTGCCCAAGACTGGGGTATAAACAACTATAGTTATACCAGCAGTGTGTAAATTATTAGTAGAATTGGGGGGATCGTAGTAAAGAAGAAGACAACAAACAATCATACAGAGTATAAGTATTCAAAATGATATGAAATAACTATATTTATAATGTACATTCACAGTGAAATATTTAATTTAATAAAACCACTGCTAGTTTTATAGATTTTTAAAGATTTCTTGTATATAATAGCTTGTGCAGTGAGCGGCGCGCAGCCCTGCTGCGAACAAGTGTTTATGATTAGGCATAAGTTTATGTACAGATACCTTGAAAAAAGTTCTGCCGGATTGGTCAATTCCGGAAGTTCATTTGAACGAAATAGCAATGTGCACACAAACTGTGTGCCCAACTTGTTTCCCCAAAGTACAAGCAAAGGTGGTGACCTCTATCGGCGGAATATGGCAAAGAATGACGTCATGGTGAGACAAAATCACCTTGTAACTTGGTGACTGCTTTGAAGGTGAATGCAGAATTATCAGGGAGCACACTAGCGTGCTGCACAAACTTTTGACCGCTGATGATCACGCACCTAATCCTCACACGCAAGGTAAAGGTATTCGGTATATAGTCTTGCATCCACCGGAATGTTCAAACAACCTTCCTTCCTAGCAGGCATGTACACACGGAAACCATTTCAATCCCCCGAGGGATATTCCAGAGATTTCCCTCGGTACACACTCTTACAGGGACCGACGTTAACTTTTGAAGGCACTTGCCCATTCGTGCAGAGCGACCCCAAGATTTGCTTGCCCGAAAAAAATTCAACTTGCCCCCAAAATGTTATTTTGCACTTTATTCATTATTAACACAGTGACATCCTATTTTGGATGCATCTAGCATTTTTATGAGAATAAACACTATAGAGGCATCAGGGCTCGACGTTAAGGCTAGCCCTGTAGCCCCGGGCTAGTTATTGAAAGTCAGGGCTGTGAGTAGCCCTGAGGGGCTAGATAGAATTAGAATATCAGTGCTTCAAAAGTTATGAAGCTCACCTTTGGCTCTGCATACCTGGTTGATAATTTAACTCCCTTTACCACAATACACTGTATTCTTTTCATGTTATCAACAGAGGCTATGATATCATCAGAGGTCACTATTTGAAAAGAGTTGTCATTAATATCAGGGCTAGCAAAAATATTTCAGGGCTAGTAAAAATTCCGGTAACTAGCCCTGCTGGGCTTATGATTTTTTTTCTTAATGTTGAGCTCTGGGCATACAAGTGTGTTGGCATCATTTTGCCAAAATAACGAAGATAATCTCGGTCTTACTTTTGTAAGGGGTATTAAAGTGGGAATATTGACTTGCCTGTTCAGGCTTTTAGAGTAGGCCATGAACTTGCCCAAAACTGTAATTTTTACTGTCTAACTTGCCCCGGGCAATAGGGCAAGCCTTAGCGTCGGACCCTGTCTTAGCACTGCATAATCAATGCTAGGTACCCATTTTGCAACTGGGTAGACTAAGGCAATATGGAATAAACTGTCTTGCCCAAGGACAGATCAAATTGCCCCAGCCGGGAATTGAATCAGCGACCTACTGATAACTAGTCCGACATTTATCCAACTGAGCTACTTTGTCCTCATAAGCAACAAATGCTTACGCGACGTCATGATTATAGTGGTGGAAAAAGCTGTCACGGCGGTGGCCTCCATGTTCACAATAAAAATAAATTACCCGCCTCTCCATTGGTCATTTTTAATATAGTTTAAATCGTTAAAATTGCCACAATTCATTCTACTTGTCATTAAATTCTCTTTTAAAACTGTTGCGAAATGACTATGTTGTGACAGGTTGAAATCGAAGTAATTTCTATGCCACACTAATACTGTGTGGTTATTTCACAAATATTTTCGAGCTTCGCGAGAATTTAAAGCATATTATAATTAAGGTGTTATCCTCCAAATTTTACAAGATTCAATGATACTCAACGTGTTTGTTTTTATTGAATTTCTTGGTTTTTTTTCATATTTATGTAAAAAAGATCGTTTCATACTAGCCATATTCCGTGCCGGTCGTACTGTGATGACAAGATCCAATTCCAATTGTTTGCACACTGTTAGACGGCAGATTTCGCTAATCATAAACAATTAAATTGGATATTTGTAAAAAGGATTTTGGGTTATACACTATCCCCGCCCTGTGACCCGGCCTATCGCCCCTCTAGCTCCACTAAGTATTGATGTCCCCGCCCTGTGGGGCAGCATTTTGGTGTACTAAACAGGATAAGCCCCACATCACCCGGCCCTGAATGGGGGTATCCCAAATGACGGCTGGATGGTAATATCACATACAGGCAGGCATAATTACGGCCGCTCCAGTCACCGTGAAGATTCCTGCGTTGGGTGATCCCTGCCACCAAATATGAAATCCCCGTAGGAGATTTCCCACGTGAACATTGGCAAGAATCCCCCAAATAGGGTATCCTATGTGGGGAATCCCGCACGTGACCAATGACGAAACTGGGAGGAGTGCCTCCCGTATGGGGGTTGCCCCACGTTGCCCCAAGAACAGCGACACGAGATTTGGGCCGCTGCAGCCCTGCCATCAGAAATGTAAACCCCGTATGGGGGTTGCCCCACGTGGGGAAATCCCCAAGAACGGCGAAACGAGATTTGGGCCGCTGCAGCCCTGCCATCAGAAATGTAAACCCCGTATGGGGGTTGCCCCACGTGGGGAAATCCCCAAGAACGGCGACACGAGATTTGGGCCGCTGCAGCCCTGCCATCAGAAATGTAAACCCCGTATGGGGGTTGCCCCACGTGGGGAAATCCCCAAGAACGGCGACACATGATTTGGGCCGCTGCAGCCCTGCCATCAGAAATGCAATCCCCCCAGCTAAAATAAAGGCTGCACTGCAAGGGCACGGAATGCCGCACGTGACAAAGGGGAAGTGACGTAGGGGAAGCCCTGCCATCAGAAGTGTAAACCCCGTATGGGGGTTGCCCCACGTGGGGAAATCCCCAAGAACGGAAATGTAATCCCCCCACATTAATCCCACAAGTATTTCGATAATTAAGGCTGCTCCAGCTAAATGAAATAATGGCTGCACAGCTATATAGATAGCCGCCCCCGAAACTGGGAAGGATGGGGGATGTCCCACGTGGGGAAATCCCTAAGAGAGCGACACGTGATTTGATGACGTAGATGGACGATAGACTGCGCCATGACATTTTGCCGCGATCAAGCCGCGGCACACATAATTTGGCGAGGTGGATAGCCAGGCGATAGTAGCACCGATCGCACAAAATGGCTGACAACAACATCGAGGATCGATGTACACGAAAGTCGCACAAATAATTGCAGCGACTATAACCAGATTTAGACAGCAGTAAGGGGAAAAGCTTCTAATTGGGGACCACATCATTAGGGTAAGCCACTTGAATACAATCTTTGCTATATAAATATCGAGTTTTGCTCATTCAAAGTGGTCATGAATATGAAAAGGTAATGGCCCTCTACGGAACGATAATAGGCATAAAATTACCATACAGGCTGGAAATAGGATTGGATACAACCAGCGTAAATGAGCGATTAACGAAATAGTGTGTATCCCACGTAGTGGGAACCCACGAAAATACTACTTAGCCCCCTTTTCGAAAAACACCAAAATATTATGATGATCTCCAAACACACAACTCTAAACACACAAAATAAAATCAACAATACTACCAAGCTCACTTTTCCATGTACATATAAAGCAAAAAATATCAACAGGATTGTCAAACTCACTCACTCACTCACTCTAATACAATACCTGATTTTGCATTATTCTGCTAAACCAGTTCACCCTGTTTATCATCTAGTTCTATGTCATTTTTGGAAATAAGCAGAATTTTTCTCCTGTAGACGTACCATGATATGTAGGCAGAGTTCCTCTAGAGGCACACGCAGCATCTCAGGTATAGAATATGGCTTCATACCGTCAAACCTGCAAACACACATACACAATGCTTTTAACCCACAAGTGAGTATTTCACCTCTACTCTGTACCCCTGTATCCCCAGGAACAAAGAATGTGGCAAATAAATCCAACCTAGTGTATCTGCAGTAAAAATTCCTTTCCAATAGCCAAAAAGAATTTCTTGATTACAGTGTACATTTATATTGATTTTCACAGAACTACCAATGCAGATTCTTAGGCAACTAGCCTTTCTAAGCCCCCTAGGGAGGTTAGGGCCGAAAAGGCTCTGGTGGTCTGCTCAGTAAATTGCACCAGTAATTAAAGGGTTAATAAATGCATGTAATAAGGAACTTTTCAAATAAGAGAAATGGTGTTCCCATTCAATGGATTTGATTACATCTTAGTAATGAAGTATTAGCTCTGTTTATGAAATTCATATTGCTACCACCTAAGTCACTGATTAATGCATCATGTAAACACATACATAACCTGCAACTCTGTGTTTATAAAATGAATAGCTGAAACGGGGCCTTTACAAGTAAAATTGCGTTTATGATAATATGTTCAATGTTAAATATTTTACACTCACATGTATATATATATATATATATATATATATATATATATATATATATATATATATATATATATATATATATATATATATATATATATATATATATATATATACATATATAATATTAGTAGGTAGATACATGACATCATTCTTACTTGTTTTTTGTGAAGAGTCTGAAGCAGTAGCCCTCCTGTACGCGTCCAGCCCGGCCCTGTCTCTGCTTGGCGCTGGCCTTGCTTATAAACACCTCCTCTAGTGTGCTCATCTGGCGGGCCTCGATATACCTGCAGTCAACACAACAATTTCACTATTTACACTTGGACTAACAACTTTCTCGCATGCCTTTGGTGGGATTTTAACCCAGTCAGTGCTGAGAGACCGAGAGCAGTCAGTGGCAACGCCTCAGACAACTTGGCTATCGGGGCAGGCTTCAGGATAATAATTGGCTAAAGATCAATGTTACAACTGTAATTCAGTCAGATAACCGGATGGGGCTTGTTATCTTTCTTAACTTAAGAATCAAGCATGTATTTGCAAACAATTTGAAGGATAGTTGTTGTTTGTATTCCAAATAAGCTCTCCTTAACATGTTTTCCAAGGCAATTTTTGTCAGAGAGTTATCTCCAAAATATTGGGTTTAGGATGCTAGAAGCATGCATGAATTTAAAAGATATAAGTACCTCTAATTTGCATTCTGCCTAAAGCAAATACTGTTGGAATGAACACATGGTCAGCTACTTATAGAAATACCTTCATAACAAAGGAATATTTTGAAAAATATCAACTAAAAGCTGTAGATCCTGTGATATTCAAAATTCCCTATAAATATTTTTCTAACATCACTTTTAATTGGCATGGTATATCTAAATTTGCAAGATCATACCAATGCTCGATATGTGAATATTAGAAAAAAATTGAATTCATACAGTACCTGGTTTCCTTGACCTTGCCAGAGTCAATGACAAACACCACATCAGGAATGGTGATCCCAGTCTCGGCGATGTTGGTTGCTATGACAACCTTTCTGACACCAGGGGGCGGCACATTGAAGGCTTGGTTCTGATCCTGGGAGGAGAGGACGGAGTGCAGAGCTAGGATCTGATACCTGAAGATACACAAACACAAAACACAGCATGAGAATTCTTGCCACCTATATCAGGATCCTAGTTCTGATCCTGAGAGCAGAGTACAGACTGCAGAGCTAGGATCTGATACCTGAAGATACACAAACACAAAACACAGCATGAGAATTCTTGCCACCTATATCAGGATCCTAGTTCTGATCCTGAGAGCAGAGTACAGACTGCAGAGCTAGGATCTGATACCTGAAGATACACAAACACAAAACACAGCATGAGAATTCTTGCCACCTATATCAGGATCCTAGTTCTGATCCTGAGAGCAGAGTACAGACTGCAGAGCTAGGATCTGATACCTGAAGATACACAAACACAAAACACAGCATGAGAATTCTTGCCACCTATATCAGGATCCTAGTTCTGATCCTGAGAGCAGAGTACAGACTGCAGAGCTAGGATCTGATACCTGAAGATACACAAACACAAAACACAGCATGAGAATTCTTGCCACCTATATCAGGATCCTAGTTCTGATCCTGAGAGCAGAGTACAGAGTGCAGAGCCAGGATATAATACCTGAAGATACACAAACACAAAACAGAGCTTAAGAGGCCTTGCTACTGGCATGAGGAAGACATGCTGGTCTTGAAATGAAACCCTGATATAACTACAATACATACAAAGAGTATCAGAATTATAAGTGTCCTACAAAATTTGAAAGCCCTCATGACTGTATGAAGCCTGTATCAAGATTTGGACCTTTTGCCACTTGTTCGCATCTTGTGAAGTTCCTGGATGTGGGATAGGCCTGGCAGGAAGAAGAGCACAGCGCCCTCTATATGTGTACCTACCTACTATCACAGCCAGAACCCATAAATCGGGACACACCCTTGATGTGGTCATAACCATGGACAATGAGAATCTTATAAGTCAGTGGAAGGTTGGAGACCAGCTCTCTGACCACAACCTCATTCTGTGTGCTGTGTCTCACCCTAAACCGCGTCCGATCCAGGTGCCGAAGTCAGTGCGTAAACTCCGCAGTGTCAACATGCCCAATTTTAGAGAGGACTTAAAGGACGCTCTACAACCTTGTAATGCTGAAGGCTGCTCTGTGGAGGATTTGACTAATCACTACAATTCTGCACTAACAACGGTACTTGACAAGCATGCACCAGCAAGAGTGAAAATGGTAACAATTCGGCCAAAACAACCATGGTTCTCAGATGATTTGTATGGTGCAAAATGTGAAAAGAGGAAATGGGAAAGGAAGTGGAGAGACACCAACCTCACTGTCCACTATGACCTGTTTAAAACTGCGAGGACCAAATTTAACAACATGTTATTACAAGCTAAGAAGGACTACTACAACAATCTTATAGCTGAGTCCTCCACTGATTCAAAAAACCTCAGTAACATTGTCAAAGACATATTACATCAAAGGAGTGAAATGAAACTCCCTGAGCATGCATCAACAGAAGAATTGGCAAACCGTTTCGCTGTGTTCTTTACTGACAAAGTATGTAAGATACGCGACGAACTGCCAGATCTCTCCAGACACCAGTTAAATTTACCTACCCCGGTATTAACATGTTCACTGAATGTTTTCTCGGCCGTGACTGAAAGCGAAGTTCGCAAAATCATAGCAAAATCACCGACTAAGAGCTGCTCTCTAGATCCCGCTCCCACTTGGATGGTGAAAGACTCGGTAGATGAGCTTATTCCAATGGTTACGATTTTAGTGAATTTGTCGTTGCAGAGTGCCAACATGCCTGACTCCATGAAACAGGCATTAGTCACTCCGTTACTGAAGAAAGATGATCTCGACCCGGAGGTGCTCAAGAACTATCGTCCTGTAAGCAACTTATCATTCTTGTCAAAAGTATTGGAAAGCTGCAAGGCTTACAACTTACATGACTATCAATCAGCTACATGAACCCATGCAGTCGGCATACAGAGCATGTCATAGCACTGAGACTGCACTTGTGCAGGTACAGAACGACATCCTTCGCACTCTCGATCAGGGTGGGGCTGCGATCCTTGTGTTACTCGATCTTAGCGCTGCTTTCGATACAATCGATCACTCCATCCTTCTATCTAGGATGGAGTCAGTTCTTGGAGTTAAAGGATCTGCTCTACAGTGGTTCAAATCGTACCTGCTAGGCAGGAAACAGAGGATTAAAATCAATGATGACTTCTCCGAAAATCAGGAAATCCTGTGGTCTGTACCACAGGGATCTGTGTTGGGTGCACTATTGTTCCTAATATACATCATACCTCTGGCACAGCTAATCCGATCCTACGGTCTGAACAATCATGGCTATGCTGATGACACCCAGCTCTGCTTATCATTCAAAAAGACAAGTGATAACGCAATAGTCAAATGTGAAATCCTAAATCTTGAGAAATGTTTGTGTGACATTAGTGTCTGGATGTCTCAGAACAAACTGAAACTCAACAATGACAAGACTGAAATAATTCTATTCGGCTCTAAGAAACACCTAGCTGAACTGAACATTAAGTCACTCTCTGTAGCAGGTACTGATGTGTTTGTTGCATCTGAGGCTGTGCGGAATCTGGGAGCTATGTTTGACTCTCTACTGATCATGGCACCCCATGTCAAAAGTGTTGTCAAAAAATCTAGCTTTCACCTGAGAAATATTGGAAAAGCGAGACGTGTGTTAACAGAAGATGCCACAAAAACAGTGATGCAGTTACTGGTGATGTCTCGCTTGGATTACTGCAATGCTCTCCTAATTGGAATACAACAGGATTTGATTGCAAAGCTGCAGCGACTACAAAACAGTGCAGCAAGGATAGTATCGAGAACCAGGAAGTATGAACATATCACACCTGTTCTCATCAAGCTTCACTGGCTACCAATCAAATTCCACATCCAATTTAAGGTCCTACTGCTGGTATACAAGGCCCTAAACGGACTTGCACCTAAGTACATCAAGGAGCTGCTCGTGCCTTATAAACCCAGACGCCATCTACGATCAGAAGCAAAGGGCCTTCTGGATGAGCCTCGGACTAGACTCAAATTTGGAGATCGCGCTTTCTCCATTAGTGCACTGAGATTATGGAATGCGCTTCCACAACACCTGAAGGATTCTACATCGTGTCAGGCCTTCAAGAAGTGTCTCAAAACACACTTTTTCAGGCTCGCCCATTGAGGCGTTGTGGACTATGACTCAAACTATGACAATGTGCAGCGCTTTTGAACATTTTATGAATGGAAAAGGCGCTATATAAATTCCAATTATTATTATTATTATTATCATCTGAGAACCTTTTGTCACTTGTCAGCATCTCGTGAAGTTCCTGGATGTGGGCCAGAGTCCTCTATATGTGTACCTACCTACCATTATCTGAGAACCTTTTGTTGCTTGTGAGCATCCAATGAAGTTCCTGGATGTGGGCCAGAGCCCTCTATATGTGTACCTACCTACTATCATCTGAGAACCTTTTGTCGCTTGTAAGCATCTCTTGAAGTTCATGGATGTGGGCCAGAGTCCTCTATATGTGTACCTACCTACTATCATCTGAGAACCGTTTGTCGCTTGTGAGCATCTCGTGAAGTTCCTGGATGTGGGACAGGCCTGGCATGAATATGAGCACAGCGCCCTCTATAAGAGAATATTCTTCATCTTGCTCCAGGTAGATCAGAAGTTCCTAGAGGATGAGGAGAATATGGCACATACAGAAATGTGTGAAGTTTTGAGATATTTGAATGATTTTGGAACCTACATTAATATACAAAATCATGTGCATTGTAGCATAGAGATTTCAGTGTACACGTGTATTTTGCAAGCTTGAAAGTACAAAGTGATGGGCATGGGAAGAGTTAGATTTTAAGGGTTTCATACAGTGCCTTTTAATGTAGGATGAATTCCTTGCCAGTGATATACTTTATTGAGTCATTTCTACTATAGTTCTTGGCAAAGGAAGGAGTGAGCAAATATCAATGATTTGTAAATAGGTCATGAATGGCACTCGGGCAATGCTTCTGATGTGCATAAGTGATAGGAAAGATTAGAGACCGATCTACCCTCTATCATCATGATGATGGTCACTATTTCAAAAATCAAAATATACAATATTAACTTGATTTAGCATTATATAGATACAAAGGTACACAACTATGCAATAATCATGCTGTGTATTTAGAGTTATTCCAGTGTAGCACAATGCTAGAGGTATATGTGTTTACCCGCAGACACTCACCATGATAAGATCCAGGTTTACTATATTGTGCTGTAGTCGCGTCACAGTGTTTCTAGTTCTGTGGCTGTACTGCTGGGGGTCAAGGTCACTCTGGAATGGAATTGATTACAATATTTCAACAGAAATATGAGCACAACACATATACATATATACGAACCAGGACTGTTGCTCTTTTCATGCTGCATGAAATATGAGCACAACACATATACATATATACGAACCAGGACTGTTGCTCTTTTCATGCTGCAGGAAATATGAGCACAACACATATACATATATACGAACCAGGACTGTTGCTCTTTTCATGCTGCAGGAAATATGAGCACAACACATATACATATATACGAACCAGGACTGTTGCTCTTTTCATGCTGCATGAAATATGAGCACAACACATATACATATATACGAACCAGGACTGTTGCTCTTTTCATGCTGCATGAAATATGAGCACAACACATATACATATATACGAACCAGGACTGTTGCTCTTTTCATGCTGCAGGAAATATGAGCACAACACATATACATATATACGAACCAGGACTGTTGCTCTTTTCATGCTGCATGAAATATGAGCACAACACATATACATATATACGAACCAGGACTGTTGCTCTTTTCATGCTGCAGGAAATTTAGAATGAATATCTTAACATGCCTCTTTGTCCGTTGCACTTTTCTAAAAAGATGCTTTGGTTATACCTAGGGCGATCATCTAGCCAGTCCTATGGCCAGAAAGCTGGCGGCTAAGAAGGCAATGCTTTTGGGGGGGCACTATATGTACGTTCTGGTGAACATATCTTACATTATCTATCTTGGAAATGTCTTCCTTTGTCCACTGCAGGTGGGAGCTGCTCTTCTGGCCGCCTTTCCCCGTTATTGTGACAGTAGTGCTATCTTCCTCCACCAGGTCGCGCTCTCGCAGGGCGTAGCGGGACTCCTGATCCAGCACGTAACCAGTGTGCTCGATCACGTCCTCTAGGTGGCGCACCTAGAAAACACAGATGTTAATTACACTCTCGTAGAATATACCATCAAAATAATGCCTGTAGTCCAGAGGTTTACATTGGCCCTCCAATCGTAAGAGCTCAGTAATCAGAAATCTGTGCAGATATATTAGGAAAAAGATGAACTGCTATTATATCAAAATCTTGAAATGCCTTTTTAAATGCTATATGGTAAGGCAGGGGGTGTCTTTTGAGTTGGAAGTCCCTGGGTATGGTAATGTATTTCAATGATGGTTGCATATTGATGAAATGATATGCATATTTATGGTGCACAATGAAAAGTGTTCTTTTTGTGTGGAATAGTGAACGAAAACATGCTTTCACAATTGGCTGGTGTAGAAACT
Source organism: Maea johnstoni (assembly GCA_963942565.1). Lineage (NCBI taxonomy): Eukaryota > Metazoa > Annelida > Polychaeta > Spionida > Magelonidae > Maea > Maea johnstoni. Next base: position 1,580,202 of record OZ012689.1, on the reverse strand, counting down.
CCTACTTCTTTGGTCTCTCGTAGGTCAAAGATGACCTTCCATTGTTTTATCATATCATGTATGTAATTCAACTATGGGTAAGACCTTAATAAAATTTTCTTATCTTATCTTATCTTACCTGTACAGGGAAGGTCCTCCCAGGGATGTTGAGTACTCTACAGTGGGAGAAGTATGCTGAGAACTTCTCACTGTCAACCGTGGCACTCATCAAGATGACCTTCAACTCTGGACGGGCACGCATGAGAGATTTCAAGATGATAAGGAGAAAATCTGAATCCATGCTTCGTTCGTGGACCTAAAAGTAGACACACAGAGGGGACTGTCAAGTAAATACTGCGCCTCGAAATCTGAATCCATACTGCACCCATTGACCTTAAGAGAGACATTAGTACAACTGAGATATGTGCATGGAAATCTGAATTCATACTTCATCTCATGGACATGTAATAATAATAATAATAATAATTGATATTTGATATAGCGCCCTTTCCACCTATAATGTTCAAAGCGCTTTAGAGTCATTGGACAGTTGTCATGGTCCATATAGTCAATTAAACTCCTTTCGAAATAGCAATGTTTTCAGCTGTTTCTTGAAGTTTTGCACACTATCAGCAGCCTTGATGTTGTCAGGGAGCTCATTCCAAAGGCGTGGTGGATAGGCACAGAATGCTCTGTCACCAAACCTTTTCAGATTAGTGAGTGGTATCTGTAATAAGTTCTTAGTGTTCGATCTTAGAGTCCTTGTATTGGCTTGTTTGACTAACAGTTCCCTCAAGTATAGAGGGGCGCATCCTTGCATGCATTTGAAAGTCAAAAGCAGAATCTTGAACTCAATCCTTTTCCGGATGGGCAGCCAGTGAAGATCTTTTGCCTTGTCTGCATTCAATTTCAGTTTATTTTGAGACATCCATGTATTGATGTCAGTGAGGCAGTTTTCCAACTTAGCTACACCTTCGTCCATACACGCTGATTGATAGGTTTGATAGAGATGTAGAGTTGCCTATCTTCAGCATAAGCATGGAGTTCTAGACCATGCTTTCTTATCAGTATTCCTAAGGGTAGGAGGTAAACCAGGAAGAGCAGAGGGCCCAACACTGATCCTTGTGGTACAGACCATAGGATTTCCTGTGATGCGGAGAATGAATCATCTATCTGAACTCAAAGAGTACGGTCACCGAGATATGAACGGCACCCTTAAAATCAAAATTGATAACGATTATTTAGAAAATTCAAAAAGTGAAAAGGTTCTTGGGGTAACAATAGATGAATCTTTATGCTGGACAGAGCAAGTTGACAAAACCTGCAAAAAGATTATTTTCAACCTGCATACTTTAAAAGAAATAAAAAAGAACCTCCCAGTTAAAGAGAGGTTGTTATTTTATAACTGCTATATTTTACCACACTTAAATTACTGTTGTTCAGTGTGGGGAAACTGTCCGGCAAATCAACAAAACAGGATAACCCAATTACAAAAGCGGGCAGCCCGCTTGATACTAGATGCCGATTTATCAATTCCATCTTCTGATCTATTCAAAAAGCTTAAATGGCTCCCTTTTCCTAAATATGTGGAATACCAACAGTCTGTCACTGTATACAAAAGCCTTAATGAGTTAAACCCCAAATATATGAAAAAACTTTTCTCATACACACAAGAAAACCACAGCTATGGTACTCGAAATGCCACCTCCTCACTATTAGCTCTTCCAAAATGTAATAAATCAATTAGCCAAAAATGCATTTCATACTCAGGGCCCAAAGTTTGGAATGGCTTAACTGAAGCAATCAGATGTGCACCATCTCTACCTTCCTTCAAGTCTCGATACCTAAAACCAATGTACTGTACTACTTTGTAACCCTGGGGCCCTCAGACTACTTGTAAACATGCCAGAGGGCCTCAGGGAAGATCCTTACCATTGGACTGAGTTACCCCCTTTAAATAAAGATTATTATTATTATTATTATTATTATTATTCAAGGGCTGGCCCTGTTATACCCAGAGTGCTTTCCATTCTAGAAAACAGCACATCATGGTCGATGGTATCAAATGCTGCACTTAGGTCAAGAAGGATCAGTATAACAATTCCATGCCGGTCAATGCTTGTAAGAATGTCATTCTGTACCTTCACCAGTGCTGTCTCTGTGATGTGACCGGGTTTATATGCCGATTGAAGGTATTCATGTAGATTGTTATCTGTCATGTAACTTGTCAGTCGCTGAGCAACCACCCTCTCTAAGACCTTTGATACAAACGAAAGGTTGCTAACAGGGCGGTAGTTTTTTAGTATCTCAGGGTCTAAGGTAGCTTTTTTAAGCAGAGGGGTGACCACAGCTGATTTCATAGATGTAGGTACTTCACTTGACCTCAGTGAAGCGTTAATGATGTCTGTGATTGTTGGAAGTAGTTCATTTTTGGCATCGCTGATGATCCAAGTGGGTTTCGGGTCCAATGTACAACTTTTCGAAGGATATTTACATATGATCTTCCATACCTCCTCCTGTGTTGTGGTTTGAAGAAAACTTAGAGTTGAAGGAGGCTTATCCTGGGGTATGTTCAGGTCGATGTCAGAGCAATCAGGTAGCTCATCTTTGATTTTGTCAATTTTTTCTTTGAAAAATGTTGCAAATCTATTTGCGAGGTCCTGAGCAGAACTATACGCTGGCAATTTTGTCGTTTTGTGTCGAAAAAAGGTCGTCTATAATTTTTGAAATAGCTTTTGAGTCATTACCGCATTCTGTGATTCTTTCATTGAAGTAGGTTGCTTTACTGTCTAGTAGTAAAGTATTATACTTGCACTTCTCAGCCCTGTAGATTTCTTTGTGAACGGTAATGGCGGTCCTTCGCCACAGACTCTCAGCTTTCCTCCTTTCATTTTTTGCCTGATGTAGTTCATCCGTAAACCATGGTTGTAGAGGTCGAACTACAACAGACTTCTCTTTCTTTGGTGCGCGCTTGTCAAGGACGCTGGTAAGATGAACATTGTATCCGTTCAGAAGATCTGAAACAGATTCACTATGATCATTAACCGTCAGCCCTTGCACAATATCTTCCCTAAAACTGGGCAGGTCGATGGATCGGAGTTTTCTAGTCACTATTTTCTTTTCCTGCAGGTGTGGCTTGGGATGGTGGACAGTGCATAACAGTAGGTTGTGATCCGTTATCATATCACCCACCTTGACCTCTTGGATCAAGTAGTCTGTAGCTCGACACATAATAACATCAAGTGTGTGCCCAGACATCTGTAAAACTCCAGAAAATGATAAGTTTGCTAGGTACAATGTAATGAGATTTTACCATGTGCATGCTCCAGATTCTGGGTTAGCTGGTGGTTTTCCATGGGCATTCACGCTTCCTCTACCATTATTTAGTGGCTAGTCAAAAATTTGCCTAAATACGGTAGGAAAAATTATGATAGATAAAATTCTGTATTCCTACCTCATCCACAATGACATGTGTGATGTCCTTGACCTTGCTATCTTGCTGCAGCTTTCGTAGGAGGACCCCGGTCGTGCAGTAGAGTAGCCGTGTGTTGTTCGTCTTCTTGGCTTCAAACCTTATCTGGTATCCACAGAAGCTGTCGCTCTCTCCCGGCCCCGCCTCCCCCATCTCCTCTGACACGCGATTGGCTAAGCTCATCGCGGAGATCCGCCGCGGCTGGGTGCAAACGATGTTACACTTGTCTGCCTGACCTGATTGCAAAAATTCCTACAAAAACAACAACAAAACCAACTTCAACTCAAAGTAGAGTCAAGTATGCGACTTAACTTAAAAATGGAACTTTTTAGGAACTGGTCTTGGGAGGCAAGTGGTTGTTATCAACTCAAAAAATAATACTTTTCTTTTTAGGAACTTGTCTTGGTAGGCAGGTGGTTGATATTGCTGTTAATCCTGTTAAGTCACCAATGTTTTTAATTTGCTGATATTAACCGAACCAACTTGATTGGTAAAATAAGAATCGGAAAATTCTGGAAAGTTTCCGATCGGCAAATTTAAGACATAAATAAGAGAACTGTACATCTGCCCTGTTCTTTCAGCTGAGGGGAGAGAATCTAGGATATATGAACGTGACACATTCATTACATTTCAATAAGGGTTTGTGCGGGTAAATTGTAATTGATACTGACTATAGTGCCCTTTTGTAGACTTCATTCGTCAAAAGCAGAGATGAGAGCAGACACCAAATTTGTGCCAACCCCACCCTCCTGACTAAACAGGATCAATTTCAATTTACCCTCCCTATCCCCTTTTATACCCTAATTATAACATAATTAAAATCCAAATAGATATGCCTGGGGGTACTGCAATAGTGTGAATGTGATAGCAACTAACGCGTTATTAATTTACCCATCACATGTGATCGTGATCGGTAAATCAAGATTTGGCAAATTCGGAAAAAGGCAAGATCTGCATATTCTGTACACGGCAAATTAACCAGATCTAAAAATGATACTTTCTTTTTAGAAACAGGTCTAGGTAAACAGGTGGTTGTTATTAACTTGAAATAATTACTTTTTACTTCCAGATAAAAGAAACTCTCCTTAACAAAGTGCTCGCCCCTCACCTCTAGTATGAACTGTGGTATTTGTGTGCTCTTGCCGCTGCCTGTCTCGCCTGCGATGACCACCACGCTCTCCCTCGCGATCATCTGCACAATCTGCGCCCGGTGCTGGTAGACAGGGAGCTGCTGCCGTGTGCGCAGGATCTTCTGATACGCCGACGACGACTGACGCTCGCTGAACACCTGCTTCATCCTGGCACTGCTCAGGCCGGAGCGATGACCTTTGACCTGCGATGACCTGGAGGTGACCTTGTCGTCACTTGCCTGTGAATGACAAGAGTTAATAGGACTGGTATCTACAGACAATCAGTAAAGCAGTAGCCGCTGCTTCTTTTTACATCTAACTTAGCTTCAAGTGGCAAGGGTGTATACTAAAATGAATATGATATCACACTATTTGTTTATGATCTTTTCACATTTTTGTTGTTTAAGCAATTCAATTCCATACACACATAAATGCGCTTGTGGTACATAATCTAGAGAACCATGCAGCCATACATGCATGCAACATAATTAAATTCATTTAAAGAAGAGCCTGGCTTGCCAGTCTAAAAGACCCCCTACATAGCTCAAAGTTCAGCTAATTGGCTATGACAGACTGAGCCTAAAGAGAAGTGAGTGGCTGTTGCCAGCTCTAGTGCCACACTCTATATGAGAGATGCAGGCACCACAGGTCTTACCTCATATACCAGGCTCAGGAGCGCCAAGCAAGTAGTTTAACCTCTGTTATCTTTACAAGTAGCAGGCCAGCTTAAACCCAGTAATACTTGCAGCAGCTCAAAGCACTATTTCAGGCAAAGGCAGTTTGAGAATTTTTTGAAGGAGAAATGTTAGTCAGAACACTACCAACATCACTCCCATCAAATATTTTGTAAAATCATTTTTATTATCAAAAGATGACATATCTAGGCATTAATGGTTAACTAGAGGTAAATGGTAAATGAGTAGCTATGCATCATTCAATTATACTTACTGTACTGCCTTCCTCCTCCTCATCGCTATCAGCCAGATCTTCCCAGGTTCCCCCTTCCTCCTCCTCCTCTTCCTCCTCCTCCTTTTCCCCCTTCTTGTTTCCTCCCTCCTTCTTCTCCGTCACCTTCAACTTCTTCAGCAGTTTGGATATGAACTGATCCCTCGGCTGTGGTGATCAAAACAGGCATGCTTATCATTTTATTTTCATATCTAATAAGTGACCGGGTAAGCCGGTTTCCTCCACCACTACATCTGGTTAGTCACAAATTTGGCAGAAAAAGTGACAAAAAATCGAAATTCCAATTTATTGTACAGATGCAGGCCATACTTTTTGGGAAGAACTCTATTCCTAGTTGGTTCACCTTCTTGACAATAGAAAACTAGGAAACTTAGGCAACACAAACTGGATATATGTTACATTGACACAATTTGTTTCCCCCTCAAGATATTTTCCATGTTATTTGCTACTTGCCTTATTTTTCTCTAGTTTAGTCTCCTCCTTCTCCTTGTTTTCAGCATCTAACCACTCCATCCAGGCGTCTCTGTAAGGCGGAGGCAGCAAACGCTGGACATTCTAAAACAAAACAATCATAACATGTTCAAGTGAGTTTTCAGTGAAAATAAGTGGTCTTTCAGTTGCAGCCAACTTAACCCTTCCAATGCTGAGGCTAGTTTCGTCCAAAGAACAAGGATGCAAATATTTTTGAAAACTATCAGGGCTCGACGTTAAGGCTAGCCCCGTAGCCCCGGGCTAGTTATTGATAGTCAGAGCTAGTAAATTCTACCTGTGAGTAGCCCTGAGGGACTACCGTTAAGTCTCGGAAATCTCGGACACTTTTTATTAATTACGATTTTCGTTGGCTGATGGTGGCCGGAATTTTGCGAAAATAGCGATCAAAGCTTAGACACCGTGGCCGAAATTCGCCGACATCATCAATTGAAACGGAAGCTAGATGGAAAATCGATTGCTTACTTCGTACAAAAGAACACAACTTTCCCCCACAAAATCCTTATTGTCCACCTACCTGACTTGTCATTCCTCTGCTATATATACTACCATATATACTAATAAAGGAATTTGCCTACCTTATATGTTGTTTACTTGTTTATTCTTTGTGCCGCACGCCAATAACGCATTGAATTTATACTTGTTTACAAGTCAGACTTAAAATGGCTACCTATGCTCGCTAGTTCGCACAGATGGCGAACGATTGACATGCGCTGGCATATACCGGCCAAGCTATAGGCACATGGCAGGAACAATGTATATTGGTGAATCGGTTGCTAACTACATGACGCCATGCGTCTGCTGAATTGGCGATGTACATGTACATGTATAATCAGATGGAATGAGGGCCCCAGAAAAGCATATAATTACATGGATTTACCAAAACAAGAATGCTAGAAGGTGCTATAGTGTATTTATCGTCAGTTTCATATGTTCAAGACATGCCTCGCACGTGTGTGATTGACAGCCAGGGGGCTACCCTGACTGGCTGAGCGAGCAAAGTGCAATCTCTTCAATGCTGTCAATCAAGAAACGCCCCCATGCCATGTGTTTTGGCGGATAGTGGCACTAGAAACGATCGTTTTTAATCAAAATCAATCGCAAACTTTGGAAATCTAAATGTTTATTTCTTATATCAATGAAATTTACTTGGTGGCCGACTTTTGGTGAAATGTGTCCTTGGATGAATCGGGGGTGGCCGAATTTCCCCAATAATCATTTGGTAGATTAATTATAGTGGCCGAATTTCCTAGGGCGGCCGAGATTTCCGAGACTTTACGGTAGATAGAATTTGAATATCGGTGCTTAACAAATTATGAAGCCCACCTTTGGCTCTGCATACCTGGATGATGATGATTTAACTCAATTTACCACAATACACTGTATTCTTTTCATGTTATCAACAGAGGTCACTATTTGAAAAGAGTTGTCATTAACATCAGGGCTAGCAAAAATATTTCTGGGCTAGTAAAAGTTTCGGTAACTAGCCCTGCCGGGCTTATGAAGTTTTTTCTTAATGTTGAGCCCTGACCATCTAAACCCTATCACGTTGGTATTCATTGGATAGCTCCTGCAGAGTACCCAGGTTTCAGTCATTTTTAAAGTTTTTTTTAATCATTTTGTAAAGACCAAATTAGCCATCAACATAACTACAAGCAGCAAAACAAATAAACCAAAAAGTAAACATAAAATCTGGAAATAGTATCCAATACTTGATCATTGTTTTACTCTCGAATTTTGTATATGTATTTATTATATGATTAGTTATATGTATAAAGTCCAAGATTAGAATTGTAACAATCTATATCAATGTTTCCCTATCATGCAATTGTCTAAGATCTGCCCGACTTACCCTTCCTCTACAGAGATGATAGAGAGCCAGAGTGCAGCCAAGGTATTCAGCCTCCTTGCCATTTTCTGTAACAATATCTGGACAAACCACCAAATCTTTTTCAGCTTTTCTATGAACTGTAACCCTGAAAGCATAACAGGCTTGTCATGAATAACTTTTGAAGCAATTCAGTGTAAAATAATCATTTCAAGAGAATTCCATTAGAAATTGTACCTAAATATATGAAATTATATGTTTGTTTTTGAGATATCTTACAGAAAAGCTTATCTGGATGCAAATGCCAGTGCAGTCATGAATACAGACAAACTGTGGAGAAAACATGCTTCGCCTTACGAGCAGGGGAGGGGACATAAATGCTAGAAATGGACATAGTTGCGACGTAATGATGACTGACATGGAGCACTGAAACAAATGTCCGACACTGGTGACAAAATTGCAAGCATTTACCATCTCTCAGAACTTCAAAAGAGGCCCTTTACTTTGATCTAACCTTAAACTACCAAAGTTACAAAAATCAACATGAAAATACCTTTTTGTGGAAGAAATTATTTTTCAGAATAATTTCTCCAAAATGGCATTATTTTCTCCAGCTCCTACTTACTTGCATTTCCAGAGATTGCCTCTGACCTGTAGCTTCTGATAGGAGGGTGGTTTATCTTTGGGTAGGTACTTTCTGCACCAGTCTATCAGGTACTGTTTGGGGTGTTTCCCGGTCCACTGGGCACGCGTGTACTCAAAGCTACGCACATCCAGTGCTTCCTTCTTAGAAGCCTTCTTCTCTGTAAGGAAAACCATTTTAAATTAAATAATCCATTGACCGAATACTGCTTCACATGTGCCGTCTCCCAAGTGATTGAGCATGCATACATTCAAAGCTATACAGATATTAGCGACCCTTTTCATTATAAAGAAAATCATATGAAAGTGTTACCATTTTTCCACATAACATTTGACATTAATAAAGCAATATCTCGAGGATACTTTTTAACAATTCTTCTAGGCAACCTGATTTTGTTAAATTTAGAAATATCGTTAAAGATTGCCCAAAAATCTAGATAACATAAATAATTTCTTTGTCCCTTGGATATTTCTTTTCTAAAATGACCTCCCTTTTTCTTTCAGGTTTGGCACATTAAAAACTAGCAGTACAATGTCTAAAGTTCCTTAATAAAGCAATATATCCAGGATACTTTTTAACAATACTCCCTACTTCTAGGCAACCTGATTTTGTTAAATTTAGAAATATCTTTAAAGATTGCCCAAATGTCTGTTGGTAAAAAGATGAAAAGCAAACTGTCTTCATGCAGAGATGTCCAGGCAAAAGGGTAGTATGTTATACTATAAGCAGTAATGGTATAACAGATCTGAAATGGTTTGCTACCTTCCCCCATCTGATATGGGTATCTGCTATCTTGCTGAGTACTGCTAACATCCCCTGCAGTAGGCACTTTTCATATTTTCAAATATATCCTTTTATGCAGATTTCATCAAACATGGGAACTTGATCATTTTAATGGTGTTATCATTCAAACAATCAGGGTCCCCATTATTGATATGGGACTAATATTACAGTGTCAACTGATAAAAGAATTGTAAACCAATTGTTGCTCTAGGACAGATCACCTGTGCTCCAGTACCAGCCCTGCCGTGTTTCTTACCTTTGGGTTTTTCCACTGGTGCGGCAGCCTCCGCCTGAGCAAACATGGAGAAGCCCAGGTCCTCCTCCTCCTCCTCACCACGCCCAGCAGGCTTACTTGCTGACCCCTTTGCACTTGATGCCCTATCTGCACTGGGAGGCTCTACCTTCTTTGTATTATTTTTCTCCTTCTCTTCATCTATACCTGTTATCTTCATGGCGGGGTCAAACTTGGGATGTGCTTCCAATCTGTCCATTTCTACATACAACAGAAAAACAGCAAAATGGGTGTTAATTCAACACACAATATTCGGTAAAACTCACATCAGGAAATACATGTCATTGGTCTAAATTCAAAAATGTCCATTAGAAGGATTTATCTGAACAGTCATTCTTTCATTTGAGTGTTAAACTCTTATCTAGAGATACTGTTCATATGATTAATACATAATACAGCAAAACACATTGTAATCAATCACTCCCTTTTCTGTTACCCAATATTACAGAATCCATTAAATTACCTCCATTGGGAGCTTCCTATAAGTTCCATGGCGTGCCTTGTAAGATCGCATTCATTTGTCAATATCATATATATATGGCTCTAATATTATTAGGGCCAAACAATCAGTTCATTATTTTTTTAATGGATTATGCTCTCTCTATTTAGTGGGTGTATTGAACAGGTCACACCTTGGCTGTACTCCCTGATCTTCTGTGAGGCCTGTTTCTGTTTGCTCTTGTCCCCGCCTTTCTTTGCCTCCGCAGCTTGCGCCTTGGAATCAAGCAGCAACGCTGTCAGGAGTAGATACTGCTCATTCTACAACAATCAAAAAATCAAGTAAAAATAATTAGTTTCTAAAAACGTGATAGCCACAAGGTTAAAAGATGGATTTTCTAAGGGTCGCAACATTAATTCAATACTAAGAGATAGAGATAGAGAAGGATGAATGTGACGTATCCTATCCTCAGGTAAGTGCAATAATAAAGTTGCCATAATTTATGGAATTGGATGTATTTTTGAAACAATTAACATTAAATGATTTTCAGTAAGATAGCTCTACACCTAATGTATTCATGTATAAAATTAATCAAAATGTGAAGTAGATCAAACAAGGAACAAAGTTTTCATGTGAGGAAGACCTGCATGGTTGTCAGACTATGCTAGTATATTGTACACGGCTTTAATTTGGAGTGCTAAAGATTTACAGGCTTTACAGCCCTGCTGGAGGGTATTATGTTACTCTTAAATTTGCGCATTCAAGTTCTCAAACTATATATTTACTACAATATAGATCTTTATTTCAATGTTATTTTGGCACTATCATGGGGTGCGCTAAAATAGCAAAAATTAAATTAAATGCCTGTAAAAAATACCAGTTATACAGTATCACTCTGCCTGCATGTGCAGACCACCTGAGATCAGTGGGCAGGAAGTGGTTAACATACCGGATCCTTGTCTTCAACTTTCTTGCCTCCTTCCTCTGAAGAGTCCTCCTCCTCCTCGCTGCTCTGCTCAGCGTATCTCAGGATCCAATCCTTCATCGCGCCATCCACTCCGGATACACCTTTATCCTTCTTCAGCTAGTAGGAGATAAGGCAGTGGCTATGAAATAGCTCATTCAATATCCATATAGGACATGGTCATACAGGTGAACTCGGATATGACGGACTCAGTGGGACCAGGAAAACTGGTCCGTCATATGCAAAATCCGTCATATGCATATGACAGACTCAGTCCGTCATATGCAAGTATGCATGTTATTGCATTGGGGACCTCATTTGATATATATAAAGTCAAAACAGTGAAAGAATATGCCTGGCTGGACTTTTATTATACATATATTTGTCTGCTGAGAAATACCAGACAGTGCGAACTGAGTGCTGTCTGGCCGAACGTAACTCAGGACATGTGTTAGTATCAGCGGGAATAAGTCGACTGCTAGACACATGTTTGTCCGGCATACACAATGCTAATAACATCGTAAACAGCATTGTGTGTGACGTGATATTGGGCCAGGGTAGCCGAGTTCCGGCATAAGGTATCCGGCCTATGCATGGTCCAATACACGTACTTGATATGCATGGGACTGGGACCAAGCATATCGTCCGCCATAGCCAAAAGTCTGTCGTACAGTGGTCCGGCGTAGCCGAGTTCACCTGTATTGTCATTGCATACCAACTTATATCATAAACTTTTTATATCATTATAGGTGAACTATTAAAAACACCATGGTTTGGGGGTTATATATGTGCGTGTGTGTTTGTGTGTGTCTGTGTGTGTGTGTGTGTGTGTGTGAAAGAGTGAGAGAGAAACAGAGGCAGACAGAGATAGACAGACAGACAGAAACAGAGAGAGAGATATGTGTGTGTGTTAGGGTTGGGAATCGGTTGAAATTTCATGATCGATAATCAGTTGCAGCCAACCTATCGATTATCGATCATAATCAGTTCTTAGCACTTTTTCAGCAATTGGGTACCAGAGGTCCAGAGCCTAATAATAAGTGATAGTCTATGACAATTACTTGCTATTAGTACCTACCTAAACTTTGTTTAAAGTGTTTTTGAAGCTTAGTTTCATCAGGGAGAATCTATTAATAGGGAGAGGATACTAAGCTCTGGCAGCCTCTGCAGCAGCCTGGCCCTATTGTTATGCAAATGAGCTCTTATCTGTACACATCCACACAACTGAGCATGTGCGATGACCTACATCTTATCACTGACAGCTGTCACTGCTAGCCCTGGTGTTAATAAGGGTAAATGCAATTTCCCCCCCCAACCCATTCCTCTTCCCCAGGCTGGAGAGTCTGAGGTATTGATGAGAGGGGGAAGTGGAGGAAAAACAGAATCCACATTGTCTGGGCTATACTGGTCAACAACCTTGATGTGTATAGGAAGTGATCAAACTGACCACTGACCAGGTGGTGAATGAAGTCATCTACCTCTGAGAAAACAAACTAAAATGATGCTCATCACAAGTTTCTCAGCTTCAAAATATTAAGGAAGCATCTAAGCTAAATCAGTTGGAACTATTATGCTGAGTAATGCATGTAAGAAACAGAGTTGTCCCTCAAATATTGCTCATCCACCCAAATTCAATCAAGGTACTGCTATAGTGAACTGTGTAAAAATAAATGTAGTTGCCATACAATGCTAAGTCCCCATATGAAAACACTAAAATAATTGTAAGTTCATTCACTGCATTGCTTTTGAAAAATGCATGTTAATCCTTATGCTGCTGGTGGCTAATTTATTCAATACAATATGATGCGAAAAAAGCTGAAAAATGATGAAAAACCTGGCTAATGGGCACCTATCTTATAGGACTGCAAGAGCTTTCCAATTAATACTAACACGGCAGGGTTTAAAAGATTTTCAAAGATTTCTGCATTGTTGTGCCTTTGATGAAAGTAGCCATAGCATTAGAATGGTTAAGCAGGTGGTAAAGGTGAAAGCCTGGGGCCAATATGGGTCAATACCATGGGGATGAAACAGGCTCTATATCTCAATTCCAAATTATTTTGTTTGTCTATCAATTCCCATTTGAATTGGTTACCCTTTGTCTAATTATCTGGTGCATGCCAACTTTGCCAAGTACGATCAATCCATGATAATCTAGGCAATTAGGACAGTAGAAGGGGATTAACTCTACCACAGCCATGAACAGTTGGTTCTAATCTAAGTTGATCCACCTTTCTGTTCTAATGAAAAAACAAAGTTTTACTTGATACAGTGAAATGTAGAAAAAAACATGTATCATGATAACCGTCCATATGATCCACTTGTTACAAACTAATGCAGTCACAAGGAAGGTTTCTATTCCTTGAGAAAATGTTTCTATTTCCTTTCTTGGATACTGCTCCCCTTCCTGACATACTGAATACCCAACCACAGTGACACCAGGGACCAGTAGGTATCTACTGGTCCCTGGTGGACACTGTCACCAAGCATGTGTATTCAAGTTGACATCCTCATCCTGTTTTAACTGGAGCCCCACAGGTACTAGCTTGAGTATGGGAGGAAGCTGATGGTATATGCTCAGAAATAGTCAGAATGCTAGGAAAAGTATTAGTTACTCTTAGTGAGGAATTGATAACTGAAAATATTACTGTTGCCAAATTCTGAACTCCTGTCGCCAAATTTGGCAATAGCTTGGTCAGCCCTGCTAGACGGAAGCCAAATCTGCTTCTTTTCGGCTTTAACATTTGTTATAATTGATATAAATATTGATATAATTGAATGGCTTTTAAGTTATTTAGGATATTTACCTTTAGGTAATAAATCTGATTTTTTCATTCTTGATGTCAGGGCAAAATAAATTCATGTAAGTAGAGAGAGTGAACTGAATCAGCATGTGGTATGTCTCTTAGAATGACAAATGGTTATGGAGCTTAAAAATTTGCACATCGATTGTAGTGTAATGGTTATTGTTTAAAGATATGGTACTGACAATTACATGTTTACCTTGTCATGAAAAACATTGAAGGAATCCAATTGGAGAGGGTAGACTGAATAACATCACATGCTCAGTCATTGAGCAAATGAGAAATTAGTAACAGGTATACCCTCACACTTCTTATTTAAATGTTATATTTCTTACTTTTCAATGCATTTTTTCCAATATGCAAGATGTCTGGATGGCTAGGAAAATAATGTATCTAATTATTGAGAGTTCTAATGAATTGTTTACTTGGAGCAATTGCTAAGAAACCAAGTAAATTCCAAGGCCAATTATCAAAACTCAGCTCAGCAAACATACACTGCTATTATCCCATGGGAACTACCATTTCCTAGTCACGCCACAGTGTGGTAGAGAAAGTGACAGAAAATGAAATTATCATTACCATTTCCTAGTCACAACTCAGCCACAGTGTGGCAGAAAAAGTGACAGAAAATGAAATTATTATTACCATTTCCTAGTCACGACTCAGCCACAGTGTGGCAGAGAAAGTGACAGAAAATGAAATTATTATTACCATTTCCTAGTCACGACTCAGCCACAGTGTGGCAGAGAAAGTGACAGAAAATGAAATTCAAAATAAGTCTTTGTATTATTATCATTGCTCATTGGGAACTGTAAGACATGGCTCAGTGCCCTTACACAGCTAAGAAACCAGTTAGTTTATCATGGCCCCATGTATAAAAAGAAATTGTACAATATTTTAAGTTTAAGTTAAAATAGAAGCTCAGTAGACATCAGTGGTAGACATACAGTTAAGTTCCCAAGTAAATTTCAAGCTTCTTTATGAAAACACTAAGAAAAATACTAAGTTCATTCCCTGTATTGCCATTGAAAACTGTTAAGGTATAAACCCTGTGCCCATAGACAACTGTATTGGTGGCATGTCATACCTGTCAACCCCAGACCAAAAAAAAACAGGAGATTTTCTCACGCGGCAGTGCCGCTACCATATACGTTAGTTTACCAACTTCCCACCAGGTGCCGCACCTGTATATATAATTTACCAACGTACCACCAGGTGGCTCCTACCTAATGTAGTGCCAATACTCTCAACTCTCTGCAGTAAACAGATGGACATAATAACAAAAAATCAATTTTAACATGACCATATTTATTATTCCTGTCAGTCCATGAATTTCATGAAACCTATTAAATTTTCCACTTTAATCAGGTTACATTACCTGGATAGGTAAATGTTATCATAATAATTAATTTATTAATCTACAATCATCCAAATAATTCATTAATTGTTTTAGACCTGCCTGACCCATATTTAGCTGCTATTTTAGAGTCAGGAAAAATTCTTTTCACTAGTTTGTTGAACTCATCTGATGCCGAGAAAGAGATGTTATACTGGTGAACAGAGTTTCTGCTCTTATGACCTCATTGTCCGCATGTGCTGGATAGAACTGGTTGATTTTGTTGGAATCCTGTGCTGCTTGCTTTTGTGTCTTGTGCTTAGCTTTTCCAAAATGTTGTTTTACATCACTTTTCCCACCATTTCCTATAGATATGTCCACTTTACACACTTTGCAGAAGGCGTGAACATCTCCCAGTTTACTTCTTGTGATATCTGGATACTCTTGTGCAATTTTATCACTAAATTTGCACATGTATTTTGCTCTTTTACTTGGAGGTGAATTTTCCTTATCAGCCATTTTTTTCTTAATGTTATGATGCTAGACCACCTCTTTCTACTTCTTAAAATTCAGCTTAATATCAATTAAAACATATCTACTGCTAAAAATAGGAATGGTTATCTAGGCTTATTGCAACTTTTGGGCAAGCTGGGTTCAATTAGGTCAACTGAGTATTGTTTAGGCAGGCTAGAAGAGCTGAGTGGCATGCTAAGCTGTAGGAGTTAAAGTAGATCTGGGCTGAACTTGAGGAAAAACAGGAGATTATAGTCGCTTTAGACTGGTTTTCTAGAAAAACAGGAGAAAAACAGGAGACAAGAAAAAAACAGGAGAAAAACAGGAGGCAGGTAAAATGAAGTCCAAAAAACAGGAGACTCCTGTTAAAAACAGGAGACTTGACGGGTATGCATGTGTGTATTGAGTTGATATCCTGTACTAGTTAATAGCTAGCGCCATAACGAAATAACCCTTTTGTATGATTAGGTTGCTGAAGGTGTATGTCAAAATTATACAGGGGCTTGACATTATATTAAGAACTGCCCTGCTGCCCCTGGCAGGTAAAACTTTTCAAAATCGCTGGAGGTAAGAATCTTATTGTGCCTGCCCTTCATAGTGCAGTTAAGATTTCACCATGTAAATTCAGAAATCCTATAATGCAAGGGAAATCCAATATATTTTCAACAGTTGTACAAATGAAATTGTAGCATGAAAACAGTTAATTGATACACATATAGTAATACAGAAAAGTCACTTTCATGCTCATTCCATCACACCTTTTTGCAGGGCTGATGACAATTGTGTCAGGCAGATAGAAATTATACTAGGATTTACCTAGTCAATGATATCCCTATAGTATAAGCCTGTAGTGACAATCACCTGCCTTAGTAGTAGATTGAAATGAAATGGAATATGAATAAACAAAGGACGGTTGTCTATGACATTCTCTGCCTGCTGGCCTGATTACACTTAGGAATCTGGAGATACAACTTGATATAGGATTATACTGCTCTGAGGTACATTCTGAGGTGGGGCTTTCAACTAGGCCTTGATAGCACTTATCACCATCAGCGGCCATCAGTGACAGTGTCAGATGTGAGGACTACTTCCCTAACTTTAGGCTATGAACATCTGTAGGATTAGCAAGTTTGGACAAAAAATTAAAATACAACAATCAATGAATAGGGAAAACATAACTCTATCTGGCTGGGTAAATTTCGTAGAGAAATGAGAACTGAAATCTAATAAAAAAAAGATGTTTTAGAGAACCAATTGCATAATTCAGAAAACAAAATCGCTGAACCTACAATCCCATTGTTACAAAAATAGGCTCATAAAACGTGACAAGAATATACATCTATGAATTGATACAATACCTTAAAATAGGCCAGCCTCTTAGATCTATTTCTTAATTTTCAGATTTTCTGGTTTATACCAACAAAGAATTGTTGGTTTCTGAACATTACATCTGAGCATTACACATGAGGAGCGAATTTACTACTGTCCTGGCGTCCATTGACAGTCAGGAGTTAACTGCACTCTACATGTGTAGAGCAGGTATTCTCCACAGAAAACGTGCGCTAATTGCAATTATCGTCAGTTGAATGGAATATGACATTCAAACCGTACTCACCTTTATCTCCGCGAGTGACACTCTTTACTGCCGTTAGTATACATAAAATCCATTGTAAAATGTTTTAACAGTGAAAACACTGTTCCTGAAGTGAAATAACTCCCACGCTGCCTTTCAAAATGGCGTCTCAAATCTCGCGCGAAAATCTCGAGAATTGCCGTGAGTGCCGTGATTGGCTGGGTCCCCATAGTAAACCAATGGGGAGCTAGGGAGTAACTAATCCCATCATTGGAGTGTCCCTGGTTTCATAGCAAAAAAGCTGACAAGCTTGCCTGTCATTTAGTTCTGTATTTTGCCACTAGGTGTCACCTTTTCCGATTATTATTGCAAGTTTCGTAATCGATTAATCAGTTGAAGAGAGGCAAACGATCGATTATAATTGATGATCGTCCCAACACTAGTGTGTGTATGAGAGCAATCATAGATGGTATGGTAGGTAATATGTCACTTGGCACCAATGTCAGTAAGTTGTCTTTCCCACCTCTTGGAGGGATTCATGATGTGTGGTGAGTGATTAATGTCCTATGCTATGGACGCCTGGGCGTCTGAGAGAGAGAGAGGGGGAGAGTATGCAGTACCTGAGCAAGAGGCTGTTGTCTGTTGACCAGGGTAGGCGCAGGCACAGGGGGCTTGGTCTCTGCCTGCCACGACTCAGTCTCCTCAAACCTGGCTCTCTTCTTATCCTCCGTGTGACTCAAAGTCTGCGAGAAACCCTCTGGCAGCTGGTCTACATACACAATACATAGAGAGAAAGAGACACATATATCACAAATCATACTGTACCCTTACACAGGCATAATACAATAGACACACGCTTTTCCTGGGGATAAATGCATTGCAAGATGTATATAGAAAATCTACCCCATTACATCCTTAATAGCAAATAGTTAGAAATTCCTTATCACCGGCGGATCCACACATGTGATTCCGGTGATAAGTCACCGCTCAATTCAACAAGAAAGACGCTGTCAGCGTCAGCTGGTGTGTTCTTTTTTATCAACATTTTTGGTCTTTTCTGAACATGATCATAAAGATTTTTATGTAATTGACCAATATAGTGTTTTTGTACAGAAATGGACAAAGGCATGTATCATGTTTTTGTACAACAAATCTCTTTATTAAGTCTGTTTCAATACATAAAACATAATAGCTCTATTAAAGAATAGAATGTCTTATCACATATTATCTAAGTCTTCTATTGTTCTTACAACTATCCAACGTATATCAGGCCTAGGTTTTTGTTAATATCTCTTTTCAATACAATATAGCTCTATTAAATTATAGAGTGGATTATCATATTTTATAAGAGTCTTCTATTATTCCTACAACTATCTAGCGTTTGTCAGGCCTAGGTTTTCGATCAGTTAGCCGTGTTCGAAACACATATTATCTTAGTCTTCTATTGTTCTTACAACTATCCAATGTATATACAGGCCTAGGTTTTCGTTCATATCTCTTTCAATACATAAAGCATAATAGCTCTATTAAATTATAGAGTGCATTATCATTTATCATCATAGACTCTTATTGTTCTTACAACTATCTAGCGTTTGTCTGGCCTAGGCTTTTGATCAGTTGTCAGTGTTCGAATTATGCAATATCATATGTAATATCATTTTGTCCAGGTTTGTTAACTGAAATTGCTTTTGATTGTTAAGTTCATATGGTTGATACTTTTATCATGTCGTGGTCCGAGTAAGGTTTGGTACTAGATGGAACCACATGCTCCACCACACTCTATGTTTACTATTACAAGTAGTAGAAGGAGTAGTTGTAGTAGTAGTAGTAGTAGTAGTAAGAGTAGTGGCACTACTACTACTACTACTACTACTATCATCTTTAGTTCTATCACCATATATATATATCATATATACAACCTGAAACCTGGTGAGATAATTGTAAACTAAATTGACCACTGAGGCTAACAACAAGTCCATCTAGTACCAAACCTGGTACCACACCACAGTGCTTGGTTATCACATCAGTGATGGTGATCATTACAGGGAGTAGGAGCCTAGACTACCTTCCTAAATTGACCACTGAGGCTAACAACACTATTTGGTGCTTGGTAACCGAAAAAAAAAACATAACATAAAATGACATACGACAACCAAACAATCCTGAACCTTTTATAGATGAGCGGTCACCCAAGACACTAGGCCTGCAATTATGAAAGAGAGACTGTATTACAAATAGGTAGCCTAGGCTCATAGCCCCTGTAATGTTCACCACCCCTCTATGATCACCAAGCACTGTGGTGTGGTACCAGGATTAGTAATAGATGGAACCACATGCCCCACCACTCCCTATGTTTACTTATACACTAAAACACTGAAACCTGGTGAGATGTAGAAGTAGTCCATCACTGATGTGATAACCAAGCACTGAGGTGTGTTACCAGGTTTGGTACTAGATGGAACCACATGCTACACCACACTCCACCACACTCTATGTTTACTATTACAAGTAGTAGAAGCAGTAGTTGTAGTAGTAGTAAGAGTAGTGGCACTACTACTACTACTACTACTACTATCATTTTTAGTTCTATCACCATATATATATCATATATACAACCTGAAACATGGCGAGATAATTGTAAACTAAATTGACCACTGAGGCTAGCAACACTATTTGGTGCTTGGTAACCGAAAAAAAAAAACATAACATAAAATGACATACGACATCCAAACAATCCTGAACCTTTTATAGATGAGCGGTCACCCAAGACACTAGGCCTGCAATTATGAAAGAGAGCCTGTATTACAAAAAGGTAGCCTAGGCTCATAGCCCCTGAAATGTTCACCACCCCTCTATGATCACCAAGCACTGTGGTGTGGTACCAGGTTTAGAAATAGATGGAACCACATGTCCCACCACTCCCTATGTATACTTATACATAAATACACTGAAACCTGGTGAGATGTAGTAGTAGTAGAAAGAGTAGTAGTAGTAGTAGTGGTAGTAGTATACATAAATATGCCCGGCCACCAACCCCGATGTGTTGCCAAGCACTGTGGTATGGCACCAGTGTTGGAAGATAAATGGGAACACCTGCTCTTGCAATCTACATGACTACTAAAAATGCATATAAGGAGGGGTCACTCGAGATCCTGGGCCTGGCTTATGATAAAGAGTCTGTATTGCTAGGAAGGTAGACTAGGCTCCTAGTCCTTGTAATGATCACCATCACTGATGTGATAACCAAGCACTGTGGGGTGGTACCAGGTTTGGTACTAGATGGAACCACAAGCTCCACCACACTCTATGTTTACTAATACATTAATACACTGAATCCTGGACAATAATACACTGAATCCTGGAAAATGTAGTAATAGTAGAAGGAGTAGTAGTAGTAGTAGTGGTACTAGTATACATAAAGAAAGAGCTGGGTCAAAACAAAAGGGAAGGTGACATTAATACACTGAAACCTGGACCTTTAATAACTGAGCAAACACTCGAGAGCCTAGGCCTGGAAACAAACTAAAATGCCCACTGTGGCTAGCTACACTATTTTGCGCTTGGTAAAGAAAAACCACTGTGATGTGGTACGTCATGCTCCTCCGACCAGCCACTTGGAAACAATCTAAAACCTGGTGAGGAAATTGTAAACTAAAATGCCCACTGTGGCTAGCTACACTATATTGCGCTTGGTAAAGAAAAACCACTGTGATGTGGTACGTCATGCCCTCCGACCAGCCACTAGGGTACGGTACAATAATACGCCGCCCTTCCCCAACTAAAACCGGCCAAAGACGGCTATCACGGACCAGCGAACGACTGACTAATGTAAGACAGCGCCAAATACAGACAGTCGAACACGTGACTGAACACGTGACTATGGCAATTACACAACGACAAGTAAACCGATTAGACCGGCGCAACGGCGCGGATGCGACTGCTGACGCAAAAATATGCCCGGCGAATTGTCAATCGATCCTACAAAGTGGGCAATCGATTGGACCACCTAATCTGCCGCGGCACAGCCGCGGCACATATAGGTGAGACCAGAAACGAAACCGGCGAACTGATAATCGGTTGCCAAAAGATGGATGCCGCGGAAAAAGAGCGAAACATTCGCCAAAAAAGTCTGCAATACTACGAGACTATAAGCCACACAAACCAAAAAACGATCTCCGAAAAGAAAATCGGCGGCCAACACAAAATTGGTAAGTAAGCAAAAGAAACAAAAAAAAATGTAGAAAAACGACATATTGGATGTCGCGGTGCCGAGAAAGATGAAAGAGTTAATGGCACTTGTAATAAGTACAATGGTACTTTACGGGTACTTCACGGCACTTGAGAGAAGTATAATGGTACTTAGGACAAGTATAATGGTACTTAGGACAGCGGAACGAATTCGTTGCACCACGACATCGGGAGGGCATGTACGCTGTGTAAGTGTGAGCTGACGTACGTCAGAACACACAAAAAGTGGATGTTTGGCACCGGTCAAATCCGCTAGCTGATACCTGCCTGTTCATGCCACCACTTTTTATACAGGCAGTTCGAGGGCATCATGCCCCGGATAGATTTCCTTAAAACCCCCATTGGGACGGGTGGATTAAGGAAGAGGAGGCAGTCATCTGAACATTGTTCTCGCCAGACATAATTAGTCTCCATGGGGAATTGATAAAGGCGGCGGATATCGGCCGGCCAGGGTGATAGTAATTCCCTGTGGAGATGATTATCAATCCCTGGCAAACACGTGATTATACTCGCCGCTAGGAGCGCTGGTAAGCACCATGCAACTATGGTTGGAGTGTTGCGAGTCATGCCGCAGCTGGACAACTGAAGCCATCCCTTCACTTTAAAGTAGAAGGTGACTTTGGGAACTTGGTATACAAGTATAAACATTTCAAGGATCAGATTTTTAGAAAATCATGAAAATCTTTAGGAGGTGGCATTGTTAAGGTATTCGGTTTATAGTCTTCTATTCGGTTAATTTGAACATTAATGGTAGACTATACTGGTCAACATATATTGGTATCCATTTGCTCTTTTTCCAGTTTTGGATGGAGTGTATTCAGGATTAACTAGGTAAATGCATCAGTTAATTGAATCCCCTGGACGGGAGGGGGGGGGGGGAGAATAGTGTTCTTACCTTCTGCCCTATTTAGCATAGTCCCAACCCATAGGGCACATTTTTTGTCATTTATCCCCACCCATGGGGCACATTTTGTGAACCATTTTTTCTAGCCATGTGGGCATTATAAAATTGATTTTTAAAAATTAAACTTTTATTGTTTTGATTTGGACAATGACAAGATCAATTGTATTTGTTTGCTCACTGTTTGATGGCCGATGGGCTAATCAAAATCAAGTATTGGGAAAGTTTTAAGGAGGGTTTTGGGGGTATTCATTATCCCCGCCCTGTGGGGATATTGCATGTATAGTGTAATGTAAGCAATCACTACAGTTTCAGAAATAAAGAATTATTTTACCCATAAATTAGCCTTATATTATGAAATTCATTCCAAAGATCAGTAGTGAGTAATGAGTGGTTCAGTATATGGCTAAGAAATACTAGAAACAAAATGAAAATCTTTGAAAATAAAGTCAATTAAATTTATAATTTTAAGTGCCACGAGTGGCTGAGAATACATCTCAGAGCTTCGAAAACCCTTGGGCTTATGGGGTCTTGAGCGGCCCCCAGACACCCGACCACTAGTCCCGAGCACCTACGGTGCCTGGTGGCCATTTTCAGTTATGGCACCAGTCAAATTCAGGCCTGTATCAGCCCCTGCTTATGGTCTCAATATCTTATGGGCATCATTTGGACAACAGAATCCTTGGAAAACATCAAGACGCTTAAATAACTACCTGACCATGCATGTAGTCCAATAGAAAGTAAAGGGGGGGAGGCATAATCATATGCTAGTACCCCCTTCAGTATGAATGATGAAGCAGGCATCATGTTTTTCAAAGCAGACCCCAATATTAGCAACCGCACACATACATGTATTCACTTATTGAGAAAAGGCAAAACATCCTTACAAAATATCATGGATTTAACAGTGAGGTGATAATATTCAAATATTTGCTTTAAGTTGGCATTTCGCGAAATTATACTAAATAAATTGGGCTGTCCTGTCGTGATTTCTGAGGGTTTGTGTGTCTAATTGACACTCAGACACCCTGCTGGCTTAGACCTAGCCTAGATTTCTAGGCTGTCATTTGTATTTTTTCTGTCATGTTTTTATGTTACCTAGCACCAAATAACTTGAGAGATAGGAGCACCAGGTGGTGCCATCCATCTACCATAGCTGGTCAGGCCTCAATGCTAACTCAAAATCATACTGGCCCTGTAGGACCAGTAACACCTAGCATCTACTGCTCCTGCAAAATATTTACTGGCCCTACATTTTTTTCTTTAACATAAGAAGGAAGAACATTGCCTAAGATTCACCACAACTCTAATCTTTATAAATGTTATCTTCATTTATTTCAAAAACAATTGGGGACATTCTCAGGGGGAAACTTTTTAACAAGAATGTCTCCAAATGTTTACTGGCCCCGTAGGACCAGTTGAGGTCTTTTTTTACTGACCCGAAGCTGTTTTTGGGAATTTTTACTGGCCTGGGGCCAATATAGGTTCACCCTTAGCGTCGAGCCCTGCTGGTACTACACCACAACTGCTTGGTGAACACAGTAGGAGGGAATGTGAACTGTTTAGGGACTAGGAGCCTAGTCTAGCTTAGAGCCTGTGATGTGGCTTACCATTGGGAGTGTTGAGACAGAGATAGTCCAGGGCGTCTATGAGGTCTCCACCATACTGGACAGTGTTGTTCATGGCCTGTTCTATCTGATTGTGCTTAAAGCCTGTAGCCTGCAGGGCTGTGTACAGATCCTGAAAACAACAACAAAATATGTACAATGGTTTGAAAAGATTTCAATGGAAGATTTTTGATATATCTTGTAGACAAATTTAGTACCCAACACAGTCAGGAAACTATGCAAATCTGTGAGATCTTTCCCCTAAAAAGGGGGAAGAAATATAAAATAGCACAATTTTGCAGAGCATCTGAAGAAATGATACAGGTTGTGTTGCGTTAAATATTTATTCTTATTAACTAGAGATATTACTATATTTGTGTAGCTAAAGGCAGATAATAAAGCATGATATACACAGAGCGTTATAGCAACAGACCAAGTCCCTTGCTCATCTTTGACACAACTAGTGGGTTGTCAAGAGCACTGGACTGTCAAATGATAAAATCTCCAAGACAACACTGCTGAACAAAATTTGGCATGTTGCACCAGTCTGTTCTAACAACACCTAACAAGAAGACTGAGTATGTCTGGCAAGATGATGACTGTGCATGCCGGTTGATGATTGCTTAAGACTTGTTCAAATGAAGTTGTCATATGTAACGATAAATCTGTAAGATAGAGGCAACCGCTCGATTATTGATTATAATCGCTGATTGGCCCAACACTAGGTGTAATAGTTGGTTACCGTGAGTTTTTTATTGGTGATCCTGGTCGAGGCCTCTCCGGACAGGGCTTTCTTCCTCTCCAATATCAGCTCCACAATATCACGCTCCTTGCTCGCCACCAACTTCACCTGCAAAGAAGAGACATGAACATTATTGTGAGTACCATCTTAGATGAATAAAAGAATGGATATGTAGCGAGAGACCAATTACTGTATGCGCTATAGTGAAGACCTGGTTATCCCAGGGGTCTCGAATCTGGTTTCAGTGTGATCACAAGGAGACAAAGACCAATGAGGGTTCTCGTATCGTTTACATTACAGAGAAAGCTGCTCAATAACATGCACAGAATGCAACTTTTGGGCTTTTGCCACAGCCTGTTTGTTTAGGTTTATAAGCTGGTTTCATATCCTCTTGTTTTTATTCATCTAGGGTACCATGTTTCAAAGATAGCAAATTAACAGTATTTTAGATGCATGATTTAATCGCTAAAATTTGAAAAGAAAAATAATAATGAAAAAAATAGAATTTAAGATTTTAAGTACAACTGCAAACGTATAAATCAATCTTTTTTTATACATCAATTAAAGATATATTTTGTGTTTTCTTATAGGCAAAATGTACTTGTAAAACAAATAGCTTCTCATTCTTGAAAAGATTATCACAATCATCACATTAGGAATATCTTCGCTGCTGCGGGCTGAAAGTGATTTAATTGGAAAAATAACATTTTACATTTTTCTCAATAAAACTCTGACATCTAAGAATAGATAAATCAAAATAGCACTGAGATGTAGCTAGAAAGCTCTTCTTTTAGAAAATATATAGTTTACTGGGTGTTACAATCCCCTACAAGCTATAAATGACGAAAATGCTAGCTAATGTCCTAAGTGCTGGACCCACCTTAAGAGCCCTGGATTATAGTGTTGGGACCATCATCGATTATAATCGATAATCAATCGTTTACCTCTCTGATTCTGATTAATCGATTACAAAATTGGCAATCGATATTAATCGGAAAAGGTGACACCTAGTGGCAAAATATAGAACTAAATGACAGACAAGTTGTCAGCTTTCTTCCTATAAAACTAAGCTCCAAAAACACTTCAAAATGAAATTAAGGTAGGTGTTAATAGCAAGTAATTGTCATAGACTATCACTTATTATTAGGCTCTAGACCTCTAGTACCCAATTACTGCAAAAGTGCGATGAACTGATTATGATCGATAATCGATCAGTTGGCTGTAACTGATTATCGATCATGAAATTGCAACCGATTCCCAACCCTACTGGATTATGTGTTGATGGAAATCTCCTGAGAAAGACTTTTTTAAATTTTAAAGTCAAAATGACACTTTTCTCTAATTCTAACTGAAAAGCAATTCCCCCTTCATCTAAACGAGTTCCACTATCAAATTCTGCAAGTGAGCCTGAGTTTTATTTGAGATTTATTAATCTTGACTTACCTTAGCAATACCTGGATCATCCTTACTTGCCCCCACATCTTTGTTAAAGGAGTAGTTCTTCTGAGCTATTGTAGAGGAAAAAAAGAATATCTCGTAAGGTCAGATAGGAGGAAGACACAGTCCAGAAATGAATGGCCTTACAAATTCTTAACTCTTTTATAAACTAAGCAACAAAACTCAATATCTGCTTTTGTAGATTTTTGGTCTGTTCATAGGTTATGTTCTAGCTCCCCTCTTAGTTACTGTTTAATAACTACCTAAATTGGAAACTTGAATTATCATTAATGGGTTCTTTGTGTCCAACTTAAGCCATTCATCTTGAACCTGTCGTCTGGATTTATGATACTTTTGATTAATTATAACTTTGGAATTAGTGGGTATTTTACAAAATATTTTAAGGAAAGTTGTTGCTATTGAAGAATATCTCTCCTTCAAATAAATTTTCAAAGGTTTCACAAAAATTGTCGGGCTGCTTTTGGCCACTGCAGGCATTAATGGGTTAAGGTGGCTCATGGGGTCAAAGAATGAGTGATTGGGTCATTTTGTGATTTATACATACATGCATGTTAAAGCCTACACCCTCTTTATCAAAACTGTAACTGTCTAGGCCATGAGCGAGCAGGTTAAGAGATAAAATATCCCAGAACCCGACACTTCCATAAGGGGAAATGTTTTTGACTTTTTCTCATATTAAATTTCCCAAAAACATGGTTGTTTCAAAGAAGCATTTTGAGTATAGAATATTAACGCATTTCCCTGTATTTGAACTGAAAATTTGAATGGAGCAAATATTGCAGAAATGTGATACCTTTACTTCCATATTTGTTTCCTACACATTTTTTGGAATTTGACTGTTGATGGGAGCACTGGGTTTTTTTTGTTTGCTTTGTTTTCAATTTTTAACTGCTCACATATCTTACACCCTGCTAGGAGGGTACTTTTGTGATGCTTAATGAATTCCTCATCAGAAAACCTTTCAGGCAATTTATGTTTGGTATATAAAGTTGATGCTATTACTTGTTGTCTACAAAGATGCTTGCTTAAGTTCAGAAAGTGGTGATTTTTTTCTTGTCAGCCTTTGTAGACTCGGGATGATGCTGTTTGGTGATGCCTAGGAGTGTAATCGATACCAGCCTTTGTAGACTCGTGATGATGCTGTTTGGTGATGCCTAGGAGTGTAATCGATACCAGCCTTTGTAGACTCGTGATGATGCTGTTTGGTGATGCCTAGGAGTGTAATCGATACCAGCCTTTGTAGACTCCTGATGATGCTGTTTGGTGATGCCTAGGAGTGTAATCGATACCAGCCTTTGTAGACTCCTGATGATGCTGTTTGGTGATGCCTAGGAGTGTAATCGATACCAGCCTTTGTAGACTCCTGATGATGCTGTTTGGTGATGCCTAGGAGTGTAATCGATACCAGCCTTTGTAGACTCCTGATGATGCTGTTTGGTGATGCCTAGGAGTGTAATCGATACCAGCCTTTGTAGACTCCTGATGATGCTGTTTGGTGATGCCTAGGAGTGTAATCGATACCAGCCTTTGTAGACTCCTGATGATGCTGTTTGGTGATGCCTAGGAGTGTAATCGATACCAGCCTTTGTAGACTCCTGATGATGCTGTTTGGTGATGCCTAGGAGTGTAATCGATACCAGCCTTTGTAGACTCCTGATGATGCTGTTTGGTGATGCCTAGGAGTGTAATCGATACCAGCCTTTGTAGACTCCTGATGATGCTGTTTGGTGATGCCTAGGAGTGTAATCGATACCAGCCTTTGTAGACTCCTGATGATGCTGTTTGGTGATGCCTAGGAGTGTAATCGATACCAGCCTTTGTAGACTCCTGATGATGCTGTTTGGTGATGCCTAGGAGTGTAATCGATACCAGCCTTTGTAGACTCGTGATGATGCTGTTTGGTGATGCCTCGGAGTGTAATCGATACCAGCCTTTGTAGACTCGTGATGATGCTGTTTGGTGATGCCTAGGAGTGTAATCGATACCAGCCTTTGTAGACTCCTGATGATGCTGTTTGGTGATGCCTAGGAGTGTAATCGATACCAGCCTTTGTAGACTCGTGATGATGCTGTTTGGTGATGCCTAGGAGTGTAATCGATACCAGCCTTTGTAGACTCCTGATGATGCTGTTTGGTGATGCCTAGGAGTGTAATCGATACCAAGGAATCGGATGGAATCGCCGATCCCATGAAAAAGATCGCTATAAAATCTCATACCAATCATTCCAATTCCGGAATCTGCATAATGTTGATAGCAATTGATGCTTACTTTGTCATGTTATTGCAATGCAATAAGATGACAAAGTACACGTGACAATGCCAGTCAGTAGCTCAGTGTGCTAGGTAATCTAATCGACTACCTAAAAACTAAATTATAGCATGGGAATGTAAAACAGTGAAGCATCTGATACAGTTTTAAACCTAAATGCTATTATTCTTCCCCCTGTATAAGTCGGTAGGAATCGGAATCGGAATCGGAAAGAATCGGAATTATTTTTTACTAGAGCTGCACTCACCACTCACGAACTCGAGTGGCTCGAGCCCTGGAGCAAACTCGCCGAGCTCGAGCTGAAATGTTAACATTGTGAGCTCGTCGATGAGGGAATTACTAATTAGTAGCGCCATCTACCTGAAACCTTGCGAAGTAGATGCATACAGTATACTTCCATTGGCGCTGCACTCGCTTCCTGGCAGTGCCAGCATCACATATAAGGGCTGAGGTGAACAAATTAGTACACACAGTACTTAAGTAGAATAGGGAGCAGAGTGACAGATTTTCTGTGAAATGGTCAGTCAGCCAGCCACAGATTTCCTTAAATCAGCATCAGAGCATATCAGGAGCTCCTTTGCCTGGGCTTGGACATAACTTTATATCAGGTGTCCTATCAGGAGACACCTGAAATCAGGAGACTACTGCTCATATCAGGAGCATTGGCAGGTATGCAAATAAAAGCAGAATATGGAAAACCCCATATAAAGATACCATATACACATTAATTATATGAAGCCATAAACATACACAAAGATACCTACCCTGTGGATCACCGGGGGCCCTTGGTTTGTCAGTATTTGCCGGTGGTGGTGGCTCGCTCTTCTTCTTCTTACCCATAGTGAAGTACTAACTATGTCCACAATAAACTACTTATCAGACAGGTGTGAGCAATCAGTTGATCAGTTGAATTAACATATGCTCTTAGGCTACGGGCCGACGTGGTCTATCAGCGCTTGTATGATTGCATGGGCGCTGCCATATTTAGCTGCGCTCGATTCATGATCCAATGAGTGCTCCGGTACGCCTAGCCTGCCTCCCAGGCCATATTTAAATGTCTTCCATTGTGGATAGATGGCACTGCGGTATACTAGGAGCTCATTTGGAAATAACACCAATCTCCCTCGTGTGGCAATAGTGTGAATTAAATGGCCAACAGTAGGCCACAAGTCCCTATCTAGTATAGGTGCAGGCTTCTATGTATAATAAGGTAAAATCATAATATAGCCGTGTGGCTAGGCTACGGTACGCCTTGTACTCTCCTATGTAAATGTTAAAATCATAAGAAAAGACTTGCATGCGACTTGCTTGTAAGTTGTACTGAGAAAAAAAGACGCATGCAGATATCTATAATTTGTAAATAAAGGGTGCAGTTTGACATGTTTTCATATGCACCGTTTATTATTTCTTTGATATTTTTTTCATCTAAGATTATTTTCAACAGACATTCTCGAAAGATACACATTTGTGAAGATGTTTGGTAGTAAATCCATAATTCCGAATAGGAACTATTTGAAAACACTTCGGTTGCGTTTTTGTTTTTTTCGTAGATGAATTTTTTGTTTATCTAAGCAGAGAAATACATCCCCTTGATCCGCAACCCCATAGGCACAGCATGCTAGTACCTACGGTATGTGCGCCTCGGGTTATGCGGTGTAGCCTGGGGAAGTATTGGTCACGTGATTGGTTTCGCAGCAATTTCAGTCTGACCCAGGGCCTGTGAAACCAGCAGGCAGCCAATCCTGGGGTGCACATGTTATCTACAATGTATGACTCATATAGTGGTGTGAGGCAGCGAATTTTGATGACGCATGCACAGTGCCCACTCCCTGTCTACTACTCCCAGATCTAAGGCTCGTTGTTGTTATTGTTGTTGTTTTCAATTTTTTTTTAAACTTTTTACCCTTCGCATGTTAGCACCGCATCCTCGGAGGATACGTTAGTGAGTCTTGGTGTATACACAATATATACATGTACTTTATATATGTTGAATATTCAAACAAATCAGGGTAGAGGAAACACCGAGTTAAAAGAATTACCCCCGTAATATTACAGGGTTATTCATATATTTTTGAATCAGTTTTTCCTCTTTCCTGCTTTTATTTTTATTCGAACATCTAGCCTAAATAAACTGAAATTGAATGCAGACAAGACAGAGGTGGTGGTCGATCATGGGTACCCCACAGATGCGGGCGAAAATCTCCATTCCTAGTATTACCGTAAATGGTGTAATAGAACCAGTTCTCAATGAATCCGTCGGTAATCTGGGCGCTGTTTTCGATCCGAACATGAATATGTCTGCACATGTATCAAAAGGTATCAAGTCTGCAAATTACCACCTTAGGAACATTGGGAAAATAAGGAAATTTCTCAATACTGATACAACCAAGAGTGCCATCGTCTCACTGGTGACATCACGCCTTGACTATTGTAATGGACTTCTCTGTGGAATTACTGATGAGCTGCTATGCAGGCTCCAGAAAGTCCAAAACAATGCTGCTAGAGTGGTTAGTGGCTCCAAAAAGTATGATCACATTACACCAGTTCTAAAAGATCTTCACTGGCTGCCCATCAGGAAAAGGATTGAGTTCAAGATTCTGCTTTCAGGGGCGGATCCAGGATTTGAGAAGGGGGGGTTCGATTTAGTTCTGAAAAGTGACAACCGGTGGCGCCACTAACAATGATGATTTCTTAAAACACCACCAGGGGTCAATAAAAAGCGACATTCAAGTGGAATATGAGGCAACTTAAGATACTTTCTGTTTCCAAAATAAATATTGATTTCTAGTCCTGCACAAAAAACATTTTTAAAACACACCCCTTGCTTTTGATAGAATTTGACAAAAAAGGTTGCCATGGCAACACACATATTTGCTCCAATTCCTAAATTCAGTGATATATCATTACTAGATACTTTCCTAAAATTTTCATACATACTGACAAAAGAATGGATAAGATAGAGGCAGAAGACCGTATAGGATTGAACTTTTTATGACTTGTTCATAATAAGTGGAAAATGCAGAATGACAGGGTAAGTTGCAGCATCATATATACTGTATATGATTGCTACATTGATTAATTCATTAAAAATGACCTTTTTCAAATATTTATGAAACATTGAGGACTGTAAAAGATGATAGTGAAGTTTAATACTTTCACTAAGAAATAGATTAAAACACCTTGGTATGGTTGCCACGGCAACATGTATTTGGTATAAATGGTTGTCATGGCAACCCTCTCCCAATATTCTGTTAATTCAAAGTTCTGAAGTCCCAATACTTCTCATACCACCCCCCCCCCCCCCCCTGAATTGACCCAAACCTCCTTATTTGAACAAATGGATACATTTAGAATAATCATTCTTACGATTTAATTCACCTTTAGTTATCTATACTTAAATGGTTTATTCGATATACCTACATAATTTGTTACGTTACGTATTTCAGGGTTCATACTGGTTGACCACAATAAAATTCAAGCACTTTCAAGGTCATTTTACAATAAAATTCAAGCACTTTCAAGGACATTTTCAAGGAACAAATTCTACTTTTCAAGGAATACACAGGATCAATAGATACTGATAACTGAGAAAAAAATGAATGTCAGAGGAGAGAATAATTAAGAAAGACAGTAATATATTTATGCACACACATAAGGTTACCGTTTATTTATAAAAGTAGTGGTAGTATGTTATTCATTTTCTTTTGTAGGTTATCATTTTAACAGGGGTAAACATCTGGGTCAAAAATAACTAAGTTTTTTACCTGAAAAAAAAATTGGGCAGAACTCCGGTGTGTGTGACAGTAATCTCGTTCGTAAGAATGAGATCCCATCACTTGTTTAAATCATCCCCCCAATTCCCGCCACCTATATCAGGACAGGGGTAGTAAACATGCATTAATTCTAACTTAAAACCCATGTTATGTATGACAAAATCTATGGACCCCCCTGGTGGCATCCCAGGTTAGTGATACAGTAAATAATCTTACCTTCTGCCTCTGTTCCAGATGACTGGGTTAGGCTTGAAAAGTACCTCAATGTTGCCTCTGTTCCTTTGCTTTGCAAACGTATCATGACGTCTGATAGTATGAACACAATTCGCATGCTCTAATATCACAGTAGTAACGATCTCTCACAAACACAAGAGGTTGTATAAATACTTGAATAGGCATATAAACTGACTTGACTGAGTTTGCTTATCATGATTGTTATGCAACCGGCTGATAAGGTGGCCACTACGCAATTAGCGCTCACAACTGCAACTCCGTAGACGGCAGCGGGCAGCGGCTTATCTGCCCTTAATCTCCCAAGAGGCTGGTTAATGGGCAGTTGAATCTCTTGGGGTACCGCTCTCGACAAACAGGTCAAGGCGGCAGTGAGTGATAAGGCCGTCCAAACTCGCTAAGATAGCGTGTCTTTTGGGGATTTCCCGGTTTTTCAAGGACCTATCGTAAAATTCAAGGACTTTCCAGGTCAAAATGGGAGGTAAACAAAATTCAAGTACTTTCAAGGTTTTTCAAGGTGCGTACGAACCCTGGTATTTGTCTTGGCACCGCTGTGCCTTGGATGAAGAAAAGAATGGATATGTAGCGAGAGACAAATTACTATATGCCCTATAGTTAAGTGCTGTACTCATGCCAGGAGTACCAGATAAGGCATCAGCGCGAGGTCACGTGGGAACAAGGACCAATCAGGGCTCTCGCCTCGATTACATTTCTGAGAAACCTTATCTCCACCACCAGCTGGGGGTGCCCAGAGCACCAATTTCGGCCTATTAGCGGCTATTAGTTGACACTAGTTGAGGTTTTCCAAGATGAAATGACTCTTAGTCACGTTTCTACTATATTTGCACATGTAGTATCCTTAGCCTTCATATCAAACACCCCAGACCAGATCTGTCCGCTAACAGCATAATCTCCTAAAACAATAACCATCCCTGTCTGACGCCAATCAGCTTGTAGCCGTCTCAAGGGCTGACGAGACAAAGGACACGCAAGAATTGCAATTGGAACTGGTGGCCGAAGCGAGTATAGCAATTAGTTTTGAGGTTTGTCCACAGGTGGCGTAGTGGTGCAAAGTGACTCCCAAGCCAGGGGGGGTTCGACGAACCACTCGAACACCCCCCCCCCCCCCCTGGATCCGCAACTGCCTTCTTTTACAAAATCGCAGACATGCGGAGGTCTTAAAAAAGACCCCTTCCTATGCGAAATACGTAATGCGGGTGCGGCCCCCCTCTATCCCTGAGTGCCCCCGCCGGGTGTAAGTTGCAGTGTGGAATATCACGGATCTCCGTCGGCGAAGATAGATGTAACATCAGAGAAGAACTTTAATTGAACACATTGTTGGTAACATTAACCCTTCCAATGCTGAGGCCACTTTTGTCGTGATGGGGCCTTTATAAGCTCAAAATACAGGCAGGAAACGAATATTTTGTAAAAGTCTTCAAAGCATCTCGATCGGGCTGCAGTATCTAGAACGAGATACTGCATCTCGATCGAGCGTTGGAGATGCTGCAACTCGTCTATTCGATCATGCACGCCGCCTGACATCGCTGCACGACACTAGAACAAAATTACATTTGTCGACAGAAGTAATGTTGTCGAGACAGAATTACTTTTGTCGAAACAGAATTACTTTTGTCGAGACAGAATTACTTTTGTCAACAAAAGTAACTTTTGTTGAACGAAAGTACTTTTGTCGTGACAAAATTTGCTTTTTTCAACTAAAGTAACT
Organism: Maea johnstoni; assembly: GCA_963942565.1. Classification (NCBI taxonomy): domain Eukaryota; kingdom Metazoa; phylum Annelida; class Polychaeta; order Spionida; family Magelonidae; genus Maea; species Maea johnstoni. The sequence goes on along the minus strand of OZ012689.1, from coordinate 1,546,037 downwards.
TTTGTTAGACAAAAGTAATACTGTCTAGACAAAATTACTTTTGTGATACACATGGCGTAACCACTTGCCAAATGTCACATTTTGGACTTCTGTCTCGACAAAATGTGCATGTTACAAATGGCGCCCCTGGACAGCCTACAAGCCCCCCCCCCCCCCCTCCCTTGAGTTAACAAATGTCCCATTAGTTACGATTGTCGTATGCCTGTGCACGGTAGTATGAAGTATTTGATACATCAATAAAACTAGAATTTCGACCTGTTGTTTATCTCATATTTGCAAAATATCCCACGTGTGAGTGTGACCAGTGCTGCCATCTAGTGTTGCTACTGACAGGCACTGTCCTGCGTTTTTATTGCAGTAAAGCGAATGATGGTTGGCCATTACTGTCCAGGGTGTTAGTAGCCGTTGGACGTCAGACTGAGAACTGCATGTTCATATCAGGCTAATATCATAGTGCCAACTAACAAAAGTTAGTGAACCATTTGTCCGTCGCACTATAAATACTACATGACAGGATTTGCGCACACTGAACTAAAGGAAGTCAATAAATGCCACTTTCTGACTACTAAAGGGCCCTAGAACACCTACATCAAGTTGCTAACTATTGTATCATATAATTCCATAAATAAATATCCCACTTTTGTGCAGCCATTTCCAAGAAAGATGCTTTTATACTCAATCTTCTTCAACGAGTGGAAATCTATAAAGCTGTCACTCCTTGTGTTGACACCCCCGCCAATACACATAACAACCAGAACGTCCGGGCCTGCCAGAGGCAGCGTTCCCGAGGGGGTCGACTTGACAGGAAGCACGGCTGTATCACAGTGTGCGATCGTCCTGGTCACTCCACAAGTGGAGTGGCCGAGTGGCCAGGACGACTGGCAGTGTGGCCATATCCTGTAATGTATGCTCCAGGACTTATGTTCTTGAACCTCAAAAGACCGTTCAAGTATTGAGAGCTAGACACCAGCAGAGAAATACATCCCCTTGATCCGCAACCCCATAGGCACAACATGCTAGTACCTAAGGTATGTGTGCCTCGGGTTACGCGATGTAGCCTGGGGAAGTATTGGTCACGTGATTGGTTTCGCGGCAATTTCAGTCTGACCCAGGGTCTGTGAAACCAGCAGGCAGCCAATCCTGGGGTACACATGTTATCTATGACTCATAGTGGTGTGAGGCAGCGAAATTTGATGACGCATGCACAGTGCCCACTCCCTGTCTACTACTCCCAGATACCAGCAAGCATCAGGGGTACCCAAATAAACACAAGGCTTAACAACATTCTTCATGCAGGGGAAATGGTGAGGAAAGATGAATTGTTTTTCCAATGGAATTCATCTGTCATGTATATTTTTCATATTGTTTATCTTTTATATTGATGAATTAAGTAATGCCTTTCACCAATGGATATTTTGGGATGTATGGCAAAAATTAAGAATGGCTCTGCCCTTTCTTGGTAGATCCTTGGACGTCAGTACTAGGAACATTGAATCACACCCAGCTTACTACTTATGACTGTGAATCTTCGTGGTTTTCTTCCAGAACCAGGAAACTGGGACTCTACCTTATTTCTCTAAACTCATGTGAAATATTTTGTGGAAAGTTGATAGTTGAGAATGTATGTGTTGGGCAAGAGCCCTGTTGCACGGTGCCTGTTGGCTGGTTGTCCATGCTAATTATGATACTATTAATGATGATGATGATAATGATGATGAAGTGTTTGTTTCTGGGGTCCACATGCTGTAGTGCCGGTCACCACTTGCAAACAAGAGTCAGATTCTGACCATGATCACTCGAGTTTTCCCTTGTATTATAACCCATCTCAGTGAGCGAGTGATTTTTTCGTCCTGCATGTAACCCTAATCAACCTGTAATTAATGAGGGTTTTTTGAAAGGTAAGAGACCAATGAGACTAATATATTGGTTGGCACTGACGTGAGTAGTTTGAGGTAGTAGAGAAGAGATGGTGATAAGGAGAGATAATCGATGAAAAGGGGGGGGGGGAGGGAGGGAAGGTAGGTGGATTTATATTTACCATCAGGCTGCATCTAGCACTGGTCCTCACCCCCCAGCCCTGTTCACTGTTCTCACCACCTTGTAATTCCTTACCTTGCTACTCACCCACGGCTAGTGTATCTTGTAGTGTTGTATATTATACATTTCAGTCTGTACAGTCATTTTATTGCTAGTGCTAAGCAAGGGGAAGATGTTTGTTAGAGTAAATCCAATGAAATCAAAGGAAATCAGCAAATAAGGACCTGCAATGTCATAACTATCCTGACCTGTTCGTTTCTATTTTAGCAATTAGACCCAACAGCAACTTAATATGCAAGGAATTATTTTGCCAGTCTCTGGGATTATAAAGGGCCATTTATTATTTTCTATGTTGGGTGACTGTTGCTAGTTGTTTGTTGATTGGTGTTTTGGCCATATAGTTGCCTAGAGGACCAGCATTGGTGAATGTGGTCTTCATTGGGGTGGATACAGAGAGCAGAGCAGGGGCTGGGAGCTGGAGGCTGGGAGTGTGTGTGCATGCACTTGTGAACGTGGTTAGGGGTTGGGGCTTAATTTGAGATCAAACTCCTTTCACTTCTTGCAAGTCATCGACGGTTAAGGAGCATAACGATGGCACAAACTAAACGTCCCACACCTTGACCAGAATAGCGTTATCCAAATACTTGAGCAACAGTATGACACAAAAAAACGCAAAAAATCTTACATATGGTGTAATTAATATATACTGTTTCACGAGACCTAAAAGATGTAGTTTTATAATTTGAACATACTGCAATGAGTGATTTCTAGCGGTCTAATACATACACATTTTGAGAACTGGTCGTTTGTTGCATGTGTAACTGTTGTAATCCTGGGGAAATCTATCTTCTGTAAAATAAAGAGAAAATGCAGGTATATTCCTGACTTTGTTGTTTTTCACGCCTGGAGCATACACTTGGTTGTACTTGTATGAACATATCTTTATCTCTAAGTTACACCTTGAGGAATAGTTCAATGAAAGCTGTGGAATATGATGGTTTATAAAATTCAGTTTCAAATATTCTTTGGATAATTCTCATTTAGGCAGGTGGATTTGTGAAAAATCGTGCACTTTGTATTAAAAGCGTGAAACTTGGTATGATGGTGCATATAACTAGACAACATTTTCAGATATGGAGGCGTCCCACCAGTGCCTTCTGGTGACAGGTGGCGCCACCTACACTTTGGCTCACATTCTAACCATATATGGCATATAAAAGTTTTTAATCAATCAAATTAACTTCAATAAGAATGTATGACAGGATATAAGTATATAAGTACCCTTAATTTGCAAAGAATAAGTGCCACAAATCTAAAGTAAAATCTAAAAAATTGGCTAAAAACGTTCATTCATGTAAAAAATATTTATAAGTTATGATATTTTCTAGAGAATACATAGACAGAAAGCAAGGTTGTTGTTGCCACCAAATACTTTTTACTGAATGTGCCCCAGAAATATTTCTTAGCACCCCATTTTGATCAACCCCCCCCCCCCCCCCCCCCCTAACTACTTGAACAGAGATATGTGTAGGTACAAATTGAAGTTGACTATGCATCACACACATTGTAAATGATCACATCTTTATCAATACCCTGTTTCATTGACATTGAATATTATTTTTGAAAGGTATATAATGAACATAGTCGAGAAGTACCCCTTGGTGGAAGGTGGCGCCACCTGTAGCATGACCTTTCATCAGACGGATATATAGGAATCTGTGAATATAATCCAATGTCTGTGAAACTTCCAATATGTATTTCAGATAATAAAGTATGAAGGCCTTCCTTCAGTGCCTGTTATAATAATAATAATAATAATAATAATAATAATAATAATAATAATAATAATAAAATAATAATGATAATAGTAATAATAATAATCTTTATTTAAAGAGGGTAACTCAGTCCAATGGTAAGTGGAAGAGCTAATAGTAAGGAGGTTGCATTTTGAGTACCATAGCTGTGGTTTAGGAAGAAGTCAAGGATCTTGAGAAAATAAAAGTATGTGCCTGTGATGAGATTCGTTTTTCAAATGTGTTATATTCAAAGGCAAAGAACGGTATTCGACAAAACTTTGAAAAGTACCCAACATAAAGAAATCCTCGAAACTTTGCATACGCTACCATTGTCAGATCATCTATGGAAATCCGAGATAAAAAGGGGGGCTACCTGTCATCCTGCCCATGTAGGTGGCGCCAAATTTGGCCCTAAATTTGCCAATTTCAAGTCTAAAAGTCCATTTAGAATTTCATCAAACCTTGCATATGCTTTCGTTGTCAGGTCCCCTTTGAATATCTGAAATAAAAAAGGGGGGTCACCAGTCATGCCATTACTACAGGTGGCGCTCCCAAAACAGCAACTGGATTTTTTTCAAAGGGGATTTTGACAGTGATAGCTTATGCAAAGTTTCATGGATTTCTTAATGTGGGGCTATTTTTCAAAAGGACTAAGTTTAAGATGTCACTTTCAACTTGTAGAATATCGTGCTATGCCTTTAAATCTGTGATGCACTGCTTTATGTGAAAACTAATAGTAGAAAACTCGAATATTTCCCCCTGAACCCCCTCTTCGCACCTAGCGGTCAGTTAAGAAGGAGGCGAGTGCCAGATGGAAATCTTATCTGAAAGTATTGTAATTGATACGCTTTCGTCTTTTGGACGATGGATTTAAGTGTGTTAACAATCCGCCAAACCTCACGTATTTACATACAAGAACTTTAGCTATATGGTGTGTACGTTTTTATGTTGATCTTCAACAGAGAGATTCCGTGTTACGTATCGTTATATTCGATATCACTGCTCGGTACACTGAGCCAATATGAGGTAAACTGTCTTATCCTTGCCAATGCTATCATAGTATAATATACTTTTCCCTTATAGACTGAACACAGGAACTTGCTCCAGATCAGTAAATACTAGTTACTATAATATATATATATATATATATATATATATATATATATATATATATATATATATATATATACATACATACATACATACATACATACATACATACATACATACATACATACATACATACATACATACATACATACATACATACATACATACATACATACATATATATATATATATACATATAGGTGTGGAAGGGTCTTGATATCTGTAGTACATGGGAGTTTCACACATGTACTGACGGTTCATAAGACCCTTCCTGGCCCAACTCGATCAGGAATGACGCTTGAATTGTCTGGAAAACAAAGAAAAAGAGAAAAATACTATCAAGTATATATTATAAAGTAGTAGTAGTAGTAGTAGTAGTAGTAGTAGTTGTAGTAGTAGTAGTAGTAGTACTTTTATTTGCTGTAACAGGGTTACAAAAGTTGTACATATACTTATAAACTTATAAACAAACATAAATGAACAAAAAACAAAAAAAGGAAAGGAACATAGGGTAAACAGAAAATAAGGGAACTAAAGCCATCTATGAGGTTATACATTTGTATTTCTAATACGCCCCTGGATTCATCAGAAATGCTGATGCCTCCAGTATACCTCACAAATGGTTTATTCAAGAAAGTCATTTTACTTGTTCTGATTACCAGATCCATTATGGTATGGGCCTTAAGGTAGCTCACACCTTTATTAACTTAAGGTAGCGTGCAAGCTAAAAGACCAGGTATTATATATACCTGGTATTATAAAGACCAGGTATTATATATACTTGATAGTAATTTTCTGGACTATATACATATATATATATATATATATATATATATATATATATATATATATATATATATATATATATATATATATATATATATATATATATATATATATATATATATATATAACACACAATTTCTGAAAGATTCTATGACTGCTACAAATTATTTGTGGCCAGAGGACTAACTGTTTTGACCGATGAGGCCAAAGGATCGAACCATAGGGCCAAAGTCTACCAGCATGGGGACAAAGGATCCAGTGAGATGACTTGTACAGTCACTACTACTACTACTACTAGTACAACAACAACAACTACTACTAATACTACTACTACTACTTCTACTACTACTACTACTGACAAATCCCTTCATAAAAGACGTTTCCCATAGTAAGGGTATATTGCAAGTATAGGTGCAATTAGGTCTGAAGTCTGGAATTGCGCCGATAGTTGATAACAAGTGTCATCGTCGAGATCAGTAGACTCTAAATCCCCGCAGATGTCAGGAATCGACGCCATGGAAACTTATAATCTTAGAATACCCTACGTAGGTTTAGGGTTAAGAACCGGGTCCATGGTTAGGGTTAGATAACCCTAACCCTAACCATGGACCTGGTTCCAAGCCCTAACCCTAAACCTACACCTAGGTAGGGTATTCCAAGATCACAAGTTTCCATGGCGTCGATTCCTGACATGTGTGTGGATTTAGAGTCTACCTCACAACGCCTCGTTTCACCTCTTAACACCAGATGTCGTCGTTGGTAGCGAAATAAACAATTTCACTCTTTGTATTCTGATTGGTTAAGAGATGTAAGGGTATTGCATGTGAGGTTCAGGGTATTCGCGCGGTCATTTCGGACCAGGTTGCAGACAGGTAAGGACGAGTTTTACGGCCAGACTTAAACCAATGAATCATGTACATGTTTGACTATATATGCCCTAAGTCGGCAGGTGACAATGGCTGAAGTGTTTTATAATCTTAGAAAGAAGTTCTGAAGCGGCAATTTCCGCCATTTTAAATTTCCGCCATTTGCTTTAGGCCTGACTAATCGAGCACCTGCCAAGACATTAGGAGCGTCTGTTCGCATATAACAGACGCTCCTAATGTCTTGGCAGGTGCTCGTCCGTTCCGTTTGCCGTGGGTATAGGTGAGGCCCGTCAGAGCAACAATAGCAACGGCACGGAGGGTCTAAGTCGGCCCCGGCTACTCTAACATGAAAGTGTAAGAAATGTATTAGTTTGCCACTTTTTTGTGACAAAACGTTCGTGTTTTCAATCCAAACTTGGCAAACGTGTTAGGAGCACTACGTATATGTATAAACATAGTTTTTGTCTCAACTCCGCAAAATGTTGATTTTGATCATTAGGTACCATTGTAAAATGTGTCCATTGCCAACAATACGATCTCGGGTGTTTGTATTGTTCGCAACAGACAAACACGCGAGATCGTAGTGTCGGCAATGTGCACATTTTACAAAAGGAACTAATGAGCAAAATCAACATTTTGCGGAGCTGAGAAAAAAAGTATGTTTGTACAAACACGTAGTAGTGCTCCAAAGAGGGTTGCCAAGTTTGGATGGCAAACTCGAACGTTTTGCCACAAAAAAGTGGCAAAAGTGATTGCCAAACTCGAGTCAGACCGACTATAGATCTAGTTACAAATGGCATCACTGAAAGGTTATAGGGATTAAGATCCGCCGCTGAGCCTTGGTGCAGATTTATAGCCGAGACGTAGGTGTTTGTTGCAAAAGCTGAGGCCGTTAAGGCCGAAGCTTTGCAACAAACACCCACGGCGAGGCTATAAATCTTCACCAATGCTCAGTGGCTGGTCTTAATGGCTATTATAGCGAGTTTGAGTGATAAAAAATTCAAACAACTCAATCAAAAATGACACAAATCATGTTTTCTAGTGGTTGCTGAGCCTGGATTTGGTCCCAGCTCTGGAGCCTCATTCTGGATTTGGTCCCGGCTCCCTGCTGTGAACCGGGACCACTTTAAAGCCACAGAAACAGCTTCTCACTGTACATATAGTGTGTTTTCCAAGCCTAGGTATTTTCATAGCAGTGCGCTATAATTTGTAACCATGCTCAATGGTACTTTTCAAAAAGGATTGGTAATAAATCATAAACCTAAAAAAAATTTAAGGACCATTTTTGGGTGTTTCTTATGAATATAAGAAAAAACAATTCAAAAGAAGTTTTGTTCAGAAAGGTATCACCAAGCTAGTTTGGCTATTGTGGCCTGTTGCAGTGATGAGAGGATTAAAACGGCTAAATCCAAGCTCCAGACTACTAACCAATCTCTCATTTTAAAGTCAAATCTTTTCTGCCCCAAGTGCACTGATGTTCAAATGCATTTTCAAATATGTTGCAAATGAATAATTTTGCGAAAAAAAACTTTTGAACAAAAGGTCCAGCTGTTGATAGTTAGTGTCCCTGATGTTAATGACTAGACACAAGATGATGTATTGATGCACAGTTGCTGTATAGGTTATTGAGGATGCAGGGGCTTTATTGTAGTGAATGTGTGGTTAGGTAATATTAGCCTATGAGCCTGGGGCCTGGTACAGGTGACCACTGGTCAACCGGTCAGACGAGAGCCAGCACCAGCAGGTCAGGTGGACTATATCTATAGGTACACGACACCTGACTAATTACCCTATGCTTGCACTACACAGAGGCATCAATAGAACCTCATTGTCTGCAACGGGCTCATTGTCTACATAACAATGGAGTCACATTGTCTCAATCAATATATGTGGAGTCATGGTGTTGACACTGTGCTTTATCAGATCTCTAAGTGCTTATATGATCTATACTTGTCAAAATATTTTACCAGTGGGAATAATCTCTTTGATGAATATTTTATGTAAATCCAAATTTATTTTGCTAAATAGACTTATTTTGGCGTTCTTAAACTCAAAATAACTTTATGCATATTTGACAAAGCATGGTTCCTTTGATAGCTTTTTGTATAATCTCTGTACTTGCATAGTGTACTCTTGGCAATGAGGGGCTAGTCATCAGTTCACACCAAACCCGTTGTGTATGGGCAGATATGCTGGTACCTGGATGTATAACAGAAAGCCATCTTTTGCCCATTTTTAATGTACTTGAGGATTCACTAAGCAAAATGGTTGAAAAAATTGAAAAAACACTCATTCTTCTTTTATAAAGTAACAGTAATGAAAATACTACAACTACTACTACTAATAATAATAATAACAATAGTAATAATAGTAAAATGATAATAGTAATGATATTAAGGATAATGATATTAATGAATAGTATTAAAATAATAATAATGAATTGATAGTCAGGATTATGATGACGGTAATGGAAACATATTGGTAATGAATTGCATTATTATGATCATGATGAGAAATTTTGTGCTAATAATTATGATTGCATTTTGATTAACCTCATTGTGTTGGCTGTTTCAGGGTGGTGCAGACCAAGGGATGCCTATCATAGTGTAAAGGGTGGCGCCCAACACCCCTGCTGACCTGTGCATACCGCAGCTGAATGAGGGCGACCAGGTGCTGTTCATCAACGGGCGCAACGTCTCGCAGCACACACACGAGCCGGTGGTCATGTTCATACACTCCATGGAACTCGTCATCATCGTCAGGCCAAATGGTGAGTCGAACAACACTACTCGAGAACAATTACTCAATAGGCGGCATTAAAAGGAGAATGTCATTAGTTCAAAAAGTAAGATGACAATATCAATAATGGAAATATATTTATTCATATGTATATCCATTAGTATCTAAGATCTGTCTACCTGTCTGTCTGTATTTCGATTTATCTATAAGTGAAAACACACATGCATACATACATACTTACATACACACACTTACATACACACACATATATATATATATATAATTTGTGTCTATGTGCGCGCGTCCACACAGATAGATAGATAGATAGATAGAAAGATAGGTAGATAGATAGATAGATATACAGATAGACAGATAGATAGATGTTAGATATTGATAGCTATACTTATAAATAAATATGTATTTTCTTTATTGATAGGGTTGTCTTACTTTTGGTACTGATGATATTCTATGACATACTGAAGGACATGCACGTGGTCTTTGTTGCCACTCTCGCAAATTAATTTCCCTTTACAAGTAAAATAAAGATAAGATAAGCAACCAGTCATTGCTTGAAATATATTCACCTTTCTTCTGTAGATTTAGGATAAATAAAGTTTTCATCATGGAGGATACTTTTAAATTTAAAAAGGGCTTACCTGAGTGTGACGAGTACCAGATATGGCAGACAGATGGTCCTATCTCTAGCCATGTCATACTCAAACAGAGTCCTCTATTCCCCTGCTGAGATATATGATAACTAAATTGGCCACTTTGGCCACAGAGACAGTGTCTGCTTTCAGAAGAAACATGACAGATAGTTTATGACAGCCTAGAAATCTAGGTTAGAATGATGCTTGAATTCCCAGAAAAGTTGAATATAATACTCATAGTATCATTATAAACATATATTTTGCATCTGTTATTCATGTTTTAAGTTTTCTGGTTTTTCAGAAATTTCATTTATTTCAGTCAGATGTAGAGTTTCAATCACAGTGGATCAAATCATAACACAAGGATACGCCGTGTCCTAGTTGTTATGCTGCCTGGCTTCCAAGAGTGAGTTTGCAGGTTTGAGTCATTCGAGTTATTATTTATTGAAATACTTCTCTATATATGTATCTACGAATATACAATTAAGTTTATTTTCACATAGTTTTGCGTTTCAAATGACTTCATTTTTTTCAGGCGGGAACTTTATGCCGTTTTGGATAAACATTTGGATGAGCGATAATGGGGAATTCTTGCCGAAACGGCAGTCAGCTACGGCAGTCCCTTTTATTTCGTGCTTTGATATTGCCACAGATTCTGCTGTGGTATTGGTAGTGATTGTGTATAGATTAGGTATATGTCGCGCTACAAATCTTTTGGAAAAAGTTGATTTTTTGATGAATGAGCAATAGTTGGCCTGCACTGCAGTATTGAATGCCAAGTTCGAAAACGTAGCATTCCGTCATTGCAAGTTTAATACTGGCGTAGCTCTGTATTTCTTTATTTTGTGCATTCCCTCTCCTTTACTTCTATTTTTTTGGCTATTTTGTAATGTTTTGTATACTCTTTTTTTATTCTGTTGCTCTTTGTATCATATACTTCTGAATCCAGTGAATTTCCTATTTGATCCTTTTTGTTTGTGCACCATGTCTTATTCTTTAAGACTCCTTTCCTGTATCAACTTATTCCGCTGAATTCTTTATTCTGTGTACTTTTCATTATTTTCGTTGATCCCTTTGTATATCCTCAATGTTCATTTTTTCAGAAATTCTCTCCCACACATTCATGAATCACAATCTCTTACCTACATTACGTCATAAATCATAAGTCTGTTTCCTACATTTATTCATGAATCACAATCTCTTACCTACATTGCGTCCTGAATTAGAAGTCAGTTCTCTACATTTATTCATGAATCACAATTTCTTACCTACATTACGTCATAAATCATAAGTCTGTTTCCTACATTTATTCATGGATCACAATCTCTTACCTACATTACGGCATGAATCGTAGGTCAGTTCTCTACATTTATTCATGAATCACAATCTCTTACATACATTACGTCATAAACCATAAGTCTGTTTCCTACATTTATCCATGAATCACAATCTCTTACCTACATTACGTCATAAATCATAAGTCTGTTTCCTACATATATTCATGAATCACAATCTTTTACCTACATAACGTCATAAATCATAAGTCTGTTTCCTACATTTATTCATGAATCACAATCTCTTACCAACCTTATGTAATATTTTAGGGTTAGTACCCTAAACTTGATCAACTTAAATGTATATCTACTTACTTTACATCATAAATCCTACAGGCAGAACTCTACAGCTCTTTTTTGGCCGTTGACTTCTAGAGTTAGTACCCTGTAAGAAAGATGACGTCTCTCACTGAAATTGCGGTGTAAATCCCTAAATCACATTATCATATTGATATCAATCATATCAATTCATCATACTTGGTGCAGGTTACTTGAAAACAAATCATTGTAAAGTGAATATTAATTTAATATTATGGAATACTTAATTAAACCCATTCAGATTTTCAGTCTTATAATTTTGTTTAATAATGTCTCGGGAATGCTGATGCAGACCATTTGCAGCATTTTCATTTAATTTTTATTCTGAGGTGTACTCGTCAGATCGCTGCACTCGCCGCCAATTGTTCTTATAAAGTGCAGGTTACTTGATAACAAATCATCATAATGCATAGTGAATGCAAATTGTAACTGAATTTGCCCATGAGCTGGTGTGGCACCCTGCTCACCGTATAAAAGAAGGGGATGCTTTAATCAAATATGGCTATTATCTGTTGTTGAATTGCCCAAGGACCATTATCTATTGTTAAAATGCTACTGCGTGAAACTTTTTCTGTGTGCAATATCCAATAGTATGAGTTGGCTTTGTGATGTGTGATATCATTTTGTATGGTCAAATCCCTTTCAAAATTGGTGAAAAAAATGCAGATTAATGGTATAAATAATCACAATGAATACTGAACTGTATTTCCTCATGTCGTGCCTGAAACCCCATACAACTTTTTTATGCAAGCATTCTTACTCCAGCACTGCAGTAAGGCGAATTCATTCTTATTTTTATTATGTTTTGAGTGCTGTTACTAATGTTATAAGGTTTAGCAAATTTAAATGTTTAAGAGTTTTGTTCAATTTTGTATCTTGGTAACTGGTCAATGGTGAACATGTGTTGATGTTTGTAGTTGGCACTTTCGGGAGGCATGGGTTTGAGGCCCATCAAGCATGGTCTTTTTGCATGCTTGTAGCTCAGTTGTTAGAGCGCCTGAAAAAAAAAAATCAAGGAACCAAGTATTTTGCTCCAATTATTGGCGTCATGTCGTACCGTTAGTCACATAGCACACCTTATATTGCGATGTCATAATACTACATATCTTGTGGCGACCATGTGCGTTTTACTTTCCGTCAGTTACCTGGATTTACTGGCAATTTTTTCTTTAAAAATGCAGATTAATTGTTTATAATTCAGCATTGGGAACCTTATTGGCATAGGCCTTCCTCCACAGCTTTTTTCATCAGCCTCTTTTCAAGTACCTGATGCCGGCAATTTTTTTCATCATTAATCTGAATGCAAGTGCCTGATACCAGCTCCTCATAGAATTAGGAACCTCCTTTGCATAGGCCTCCCTCCATGGTTTTTATCATCCACTTCTATATAAGTGCGCTGCATTCACCGCCCAAGAGAACTTTTAAAATGCAGATTAATTGTATAAATAATCACAATGAATACTGAACTGCATTTCCTCATGTCGTGCCTGACACCCCATACAACTTTTTTATGCAAGCATTCTTACTCCAATCACTGACACTGTGACGAAGCACCTTTATCGGGTTTTCAAGACCAATTATCAAATTGTTTTTAGTTAATTTTCGATTTTTCTATGGGAATGTAAATGTGGATTTTGTGTTAAGGAGCAGCAGGCTTTGTAATATGTTACCGTCTTCAGTATGTGCGCTTTTTATGGTTGTGCAATGATTTTATTGTTGCTTACCAAATGCAATTATAGTCACGTGGTTGGTTCCTTGCTTCTCTGGTGCAGTGATCAGTTTATTTGATTACAAATCATAATGTAGAGTGAATGCGAATTGTAACCGGATTTGCCCATATCATGTGGAACCTGCTTCGCATACGCCTCTCAAGTGTTTTTATCAACCTCTATACAAGTACCTGATGCGGGCATATATTTCATTATTAATCTGAATGTAAATGCCTGACACCTGGTCCTCCTCATAGCGTTTGGCCACCGCAGCATCCTTGGGTTTTTATCATCCCCCGCTTTATAAGTACCCGATGCTGGCATTTTGTTATCATCAATCTGTATAGAAGTGCCTGACACAGGCTCCTCGTAGCACTTTGCCTCCTAGGCAGCATTGGGAACCTTCTTTGCATAGGCCTCCCTCACTCCAAAGCTTTTTTCATCAGCCTCAATATAAATACCTGATACCGGCAATTTTTTTCATCACCAATATGAATGCAAGTGCTGACATCGGCTCCTCCTCATACCATGGCACCTCCTCATACCATGGCACCTCCTCATAGAATTAGTAACCTCCTTCGCATAGGCCTCCTTTCTTGGTTTTCATCATCCACGTCTATATACTTATACCTGATGCCGTTTTTTTTTTATCGTTAATCTGTATGTCAGTCCTGTCCCTGGCACCTTCTCTTAGCATTAGCAACAACCACGGTTAATCAGTATGCCAGTACCCGACACCTGCTCCTCTTCATAGCATTTGGCCTCTGCAGCAGCATTGGGAACCTCCTTCGCATAGGACTCCCTCCATGGTTTTTATCATCCATCTCTATATAAGTGCACTGCATTCACCAATAGTACTTATAAAATGCAGATTACTTGTTTATAAATCATCACAATGACTACTGAACGTAAATTGTTACTGGATTTCCTCATATGTCGCGCCTAAAACCCCATACAACTTTTTTATGTAAGCATTCTCACTCCAATCACTGACATTGTGACGAAGCACCTTTATCAGGTTTTCAAGACCAAATATCAAATTGTTTTAGTTCATTTTTGATTCTTCTATGGGAATGTAAATGTGGATTTTGTTATGGAGCAGCCGGCTTTGTAATATGTTACCGTCTTCAGTATGTGCGCTTTTTATGGTTGTGCAATGAATTTGTTGTTGCTTACCAAATGCAATTATAGTCACGTGGTTGGTTCCTTGCTTCTCTGGTGCAGTGATCAGTTTATTTGATTACAAATCATCATAATGTATAGTGAATGCGAATTGTAAGCGGATTTGACCATAAGATTGTGGAACCTGCTTCGCATATGCCTCTCAAGTGTTTTTATCAACCTCTATACCAGTACCTGATGCGGGCATTTATTCAATTATTAATCTGAATGTAAATGCCTGACACCTGGTCCTCCTCATAGCGTTTGGCCACCGCAGCATCCTTGGGTTTTTATCATCTCCCGCTATATAAGTACCCGATGCTGGCATTTTGTTATCATAAATCTGTATAGAAGTGCCTGACACAGGCTCCTCATAGCACTTGGCCTCCTCGGCAGCATTGGGAACCTTCTTTGCATAGGCCTCCCTCACTCCACAGCTTTTTTCGTCAGCCTCAATATAAATACCTGATACCGGCAATTTTTTTCATCATCAATCTGAATGCAAGTGTTGACATCGGCTCCTCCTCATACCATGGCACCTCCTCATAGAATTAGTAACCTCCTTCGCATAGGCCTCCCTTCACGGTTTTCATCATCCACGTCTATATACTTATACCTGATGCCGGATTTTTTTTATTATAATTAATCTGTATGCCAGATCCTGTCCCTGGCACCTTCTTTTAGCATTAGGAACCACCACGGTTAATCAGTATGCCAGTACCCGACACCTGCTCCTCTTCATAGCATTTGGCCTCTGCAGCAGCATTGGGAACCTCCTTCGCATAGGACTCCCTCCATGGTTTTTATCATCCATCTCTATATAAGTGCACTGCATTCACCAATAGTACTTATAAAATGCAGATTACTTGTTTATAAATCATCACAATGACTACTGAACGTAAATTGTTACTGGATTTCCTCATATGTCGCGCCTAAAACCCCATGCAACTTTTTTATGTAAGCATTCTCACTCCAATCACTGACGCGGTGACAATGCATCTATATCAGTTGTTCAAGCCCAAATATTACAGGGTTATCATGTGTTTTTTATTCCACATCAGTTCGCTGCAATCAACACGCAATAGTTCATTTAAAGAACTGATTACTTGAAAGCAAATCATAATGTATAGTGAACACAAATCGTAACCAGATTTGCCCACGTCGTGCACTTGAAACCCCATGCAACTTTATGCAAGTATTTTCATCTAGCAGGTTCCTGATGCTGGCTCCTCCTCAATTGTGTGCAATAGGACTTGGTACCTCCTGGGGAACCCTCAGCTGGCACTGTTTTGTTCATGGGGCGTTTGTTACCTAAACCCATCTTTCTACCTATACTACCAACCTTCATACCTGAAGTTTATTGCTGTCTATGTCATTAGCAGCTACCTTACTTCTTGAATGACTGTTGGGAGTGGTGGGCACTTTACTCTTTGTAGAGACTACTTATTTGGGCCTAGGTTTTATTCATGGTGTAATTATAGACCTCCCTCCAAGGATTTTTATCATCTGCCTTTTGTCATATCTTTTCGCGGCGCTGTTTTGTTTATGGGTCGTTTCTTTGTTTCCATTTTTTGGGTTTTGTTTGGTGGTTTTAAGCTGTTTTTTCTGCTAGCAAAATCTTGGTCTCATTTCCGTTGTGGTTTCTGGTGTTTCCGTCTGTTGCTTGGTCAAAAAGGTTGTTGGGGCGCTTTGGTCATGTTTTATTGGTTTGGTTTTTTCTACGCTTTTATATTACATTCTGTTTCTGTGCATGTTTTTAGACCATGGTTTCAATTTCAGTTTATTTTTTTGTTTTACCTTCTCTATCTCTATGTAATATATATATTTAGAGAATGGTAATAATATATATTTTTTTCAATTTTCATTGTAGCTAAGAGTTTGTCTAAACAGAGTTACTCAGTGACTGTGTTATCCAACTCAAAAGAGGTTGTTTAAACAGAGTTACTCAGTGACTGTGTTTTAAAACTCATAAGAGTTTGCTTAAACAGAGTTACTTGGTGACCGTGTTTCCCAAATCATAAGAGTTTGGTTGAACACAGTTACTCAGTGACTGTGTTTTAGAACTCAAAAGTGCCAATATAGCGTTTAATGCCTTTGGTAATATTTATTGGTGCTGTAAGAATTCCAAACAACAAGCGTTAATATTCTCAAACCATTCAACTAAATTTTTCTGCAGTTTCAAATCTAAGGAATGGTTTTTTTGTAGCTTTACTAAATCTTCGCTTTTGACGTTGAAGATAATTTGGTATACGTTTAGTTTTGAAAATTACTGCAGAAAAAACGGTGGTTGCTTTACATTTAAGTTATTCACAAAAATTTATTGATAAAATTTGATGTGACTGTTAGATCCCAGAAACGTTGGTCGCACTTAATGTGCAGTCATTTAAAAGGAACTTGGGAGGAGTTGGCCTCCCGTTTTCTGCCTTAAAGTATGTGATAGCTTTGTAGAGCATCTGCCAACCACATTTTTGAGGAGCGAAATGGGAAGATGAAGCGAATACAGAGCCTCTCATCTTTCAAGTCTTGCAGGAATCCTCCACGTGGAGCTCCTTGGGCATAACTGAAAATGTTATGGCTGAATCCTGCAAGGCGAATGCATTCTTATTTTTATTGTGTAGAGTGCTGTTACTAGTGTTATAAGCTTTAGCAAAATGTTGTGTTTAAATGTAGGAGTTTTGTTCAATTTTGTATCTTGGTAACTGGTTAATGGTGAACATTGGTGTTGATGTCTGTGTGTAGTTGGCACTTTCGGGAGGCATGGGTTGAAGTCCCATCAAGCATGGTCTTTTTGCATGCTTGTAGCTCAGTTGTTAGAGCGCCTGAAGTCATTATGTAATTATCACTTTTATCCTCCTTATGTTTACCTCACCTTTTTTGGTTGTTTGGTGCTTATTATTTATGTTAGTCTTTAACTTGTCCTTTTCTTGGGTAGCTTTTGCAGATGGCGCTGTCTTGTTTGTCCTGAGGCCGGCTGCTCTGATGGCTGTGTGGTCTAAGGCACCACCACTGACTGCACACTGTCTCTTACCACTGCCTGGGTTTGAATCCTGGCCTGGGCATGTGAGAAAGCTGCAATGACTTAGGGTTAGGCAGAAGTTTTTGCTGGGTACTCCACTATTTACAACTGGCTAGGCACGAATTAGCCACAGTATGGCATAAATGTGATGAAAAATGAAATTCCAAAATGTTTGTCCTGAGCCTGAATTGTAAAGGTTAGTTTGCTTTTTATGGTGGTGAGAATCTTGTTTCACGGGAAGCTGTCAGGGTCTAATTCAGGTTTTTAACAATTTATGGAAATGTTGTGTTCAAAGAAAATTATAAAAAGACCAAACACTTGAACAGTTCAAGTGTTTGGTCTTTTTATAATTTTCTTTCGCTGTCATCTTGCTTGTGATTACTGCATGTATCTTCTTCTTCTTCGTGTGATATAATAAACCTCCTCTGTAGGAGCTGTATTAAATTTTAAGCATTTAGATTAGATTGGAAAATAATAATAAGCTCAGGTGAAAGCTAATACAGTTAAGACTAAATAACTGCAAATACAAAATAGATATCATACATATTTACAACCACATGCAATTATATATCAGGTTTTAGGGTTTTAATTGAGGTCTATATTCTTAACTATGGTGGTCACTCACTGATTTATGGTGCGCACTTGTGGAATGTCACACTTTTTTAAAATTGAAATTTTCACTTACATTGTGTGTTATTTTTGACAATGAAAATGTTCAAACATTGAAATCGTAAATTTGATATTGAAAATGAAGGTTCCACCTTTGGAAAGTTCTTGGTCACCCTACCATTTCCAATGTTAGTAAAGCAAATACAACTGAAATGAAAACTGAAGTGATATATTGAAAATCATTATCATTACCCAGCCAATTAAAAGCCAGCAATGCATTTCTTTATTACGCAGGTTCCATGTCCTTAAACTCTACTTTCATCACTTCTATTACTTAAACCCAACCTGCATGTGTGTTACTTATATGTCAGAGGCTTCTGATTGGCTAAACAGTTGTGATAACTTTCAATTTAATTTTCAATGTTTTTTATCATCGCCACGGATAGTCAGAGTGAAATGGGCCTGGTGACATAGAGAACATAATGTCTCTCAATATGAAAACACTTACCAATCAAATGAATTTTTCAATGTCGATAAAAAGAATTCTGTGAAAAATGATGTTTCAATGTACTTATGACTTTTGTCCGCAATGGCGTCCCATACTGACTCATTAGAAAAATCATTCAGTAAAAAAGTTTGTTCAGTAAAATTGTTCGTTCAGTAAAATATTTCATTACATAAAAAGATGAACCAGTAAAATATACTTTCAGTAAAATATTCATTCAGTAATTTTCTTTTGTAAAAAAAGTTGTTCAGTAAAAAAATCTAGTTGGAATTCATGTTCTCCAATAGAACGGATTTATCTGGGATAGGATGGTAGGAGATGCATCAGACCAACTTTGACCTTGCATGGGCCTTGGTCCTTGGTCCTTCTTGACCCCTATAATAATGATAACATTATCATCAACCAAGATTGTTCATTGAATCGTCAGTAGGCCAACCAAAATGCCTGAAGGGTTGTCGCTTGATGGCCTCTCTACTTGACAAGTTATGCTCTGATTACTCTCTGAATAAGGATCTAGACCTGTATATCTCACAAAAAATAACCTCCGTAGATAGTTCTTCTATTTATTGCATACAATTGACTTGTAAAATGATTGACTTTTATCTTGGGTAGTATACTGGGAAAACGAGTATGCTAGGCAACTGGAATTTCTCATTTATACTATGAATACCATAAAAAGCTGCTTTTCAGAAATTGCGTTGTTCGTTTTTCCTCTGTCCTAGGCCTGTTCTTATCTATCTATTCAATTCTTACAAAGTATATATTGGCCGAAAGGTTTTCTTGTGTACGTGTGGAATAAATGAAGCAAAACAAAAGTATCCTCCGAATATAGGATGTAAGAGATATGGAAAAAAGACGGAAAAACAAAGTATTTTAAAAGAATGTTTGGCTTTATTCAATACTAGTAACCGGCCAACTATGGCCATCGTGTCTACAAACTGCGTTGAATATTTCCCCAGATGAAAATGTTTACAATATGTATCAGTGTTAGAGAACCTCATCAATCGCAGTAGATTTCTTTTTTGGATGCTAATAGATGGTTGGAAATAGGGTTAATAATAGACATATATCTATATGACAGTACATTTATTTTCATAGACCGAATACCTGTTGCGTAGATACTAATAGTAATATTGGTAGATATTTTGTATAATTTCTTTTGTATTTTTATGACATAAAACGAATACAAAATTATGTTTGGCTATTTATTGTTATATCCATATATTGTAAAGACGCCTGAATTTTAATGTTCCCACTGTATGAACCCTCTTAAACCAATTGTGCAGAGTTGAAAGATCTGTCATTTACTTTGGCTGTGAACAGAGACACTTTTGCATGAAGAATAAACATGGTAATTATTTTGTTTCTATCTAAATCTACGATGGACCACATGTGTATGAGAAAATATATTTAAATATATTTTCACCACTGTATTTTGTTGGGAGAAAATATATTTCAATATATTTTCACCACCGTTTTTGGGGGGGAGAAAATATATTTAAATATATTTTCTCCCAACAAAATACAGTGGTGAAAATATATTTAAATATATTTTCTCATTCACACTTGGTCCATCGTATAAATCCCTCATGATAGTAGTTTTTTGAATTTTGTAAGCGTATAATCATGAACACCTGATATATTTCTCTACATTATTCCAAACGAATAGACTTTCGGTAAACCAAACAGCCTGTGGAACACATTGGGGAGACAACTGGCATGGGGGGGTCACATTACCCGGAATTCTATAGAGATGAAAATATTCAATTTATATGCTTGAGATTGACATTTGAAAAAATTCCTCACAAATTTTTTTGGGTGTCCTGAGCAGTTCTTTTCAAGGGCTTGGGTCCAAAAAGACGCCCAGATGCCCGGCTTGCTAAGAACATGTACTTAATACAATGTTAATGTTGCGGCAGATAAATAAATGCCTACTTTTCACACACTTGAAGTCTGCATTTATTAAACAGCACACCATTATTTGGACATCTGATCCCAAGGCTAGTATTGTACAACACACTGACATGAAAGCTTGTCAAAAAGAAACTGTGCATCATTATCATAGGCAGGAAGAGGGTAATTTAGACTGGTAAGCCAGTCTTTTCTAGTGTTTCTGTGGGAGGTCAGGATAAAGTCAGACCTGGCAGCTGAGCCCCAGATCTTACGGTCCGACTTTATCCAGACCTGGCAGGAGCAGAGCTAATAGACACAAAATAGAGGCACTGGGGGCGGCCATTTTAGTCTGTTAATAGCCTCTAAGCAGGCTGTTGGTGCAACTAAGTCATTAGCAGTAAGGTAACTGCTAATGACTCAGGATGTGTTTAAACAGCAATATACTTCTTGTATGAAGGTCGGCACTGGTGGGAACCTGGGTTCAAGTAGAGAATACCATAAGAAACTATTTGGGCCTTTTTTTTATACATAGTGGAATTGTCCTTTAAGGGATATCTTAATTTAAAAATATTTCTTTAAAATATTTTTGTAAGTCATACATATAACTCACTTATTTTCAAAAGTATCATCAATCCAGATGACACTTTCTGAAAGGACCCTTAAGAATGATGGGTTAAGCACATGGCTAAGAAGGAGATTTTCATAATATTTAAGTTTTCTTTAGCCTGTTTGAGTAGAAGATTTCTCTGATGGTGACTTTTTCTATTTCTAGCCATGAATCCAGTAAGGGTTCGATGAATACCACCATATGTAATGATCACATAGGCTTGGTAATTGTTGTCTCTGGTGCCCTCTCAATGTGTATTTGTATGGTATTTATGCATCTTTCAGGGAGGTCCATATTACAACTTGCTGCATAGTTTACTGGGTGCCTACGCCTGTTACAGGCCCGATGTGGGATATGTAAGTAATAAACAAAGTTCACTTGTTTTCTTCAAATTTGAAAAAAATAGAAATGTTATTAGTTATTCTTGTGAAAATGGTATACAGCAAGATGCCAGGACTATTGCACCAGGCCGCAAGGCAAATACTCCTGGCTTCTTGCATACATTGGCCCTATACCATTTATACAACAAGCATAACAAATTTATCATCACTGAATTTGTGATTTTGTATTTTTCCGAGATGTTTTATTGCGAAATGCCAATATTGAAGGTTAATATTCAAATGACAGGAACAATACATCCGGCTTTCGTTATACCGAACTGACCCCACTCGGAAAATTCCGCAGAATAGACCACTCGGATTAATTTCCTATTCTACAGTACTTTCTTCAAAATAGAAAAT
The DNA here is from genome assembly GCA_963942565.1 of Maea johnstoni. Lineage (NCBI taxonomy): Eukaryota > Metazoa > Annelida > Polychaeta > Spionida > Magelonidae > Maea > Maea johnstoni. The sequence goes on along the minus strand of OZ012689.1, from coordinate 1,524,161 downwards.
TTAAAAAACCTTGATGTAGATTTATACAATTTATTGTCACAACATCTGTTTTTGGTGTATTTCACTTGCTTTTTAATAGACCGATTATTATAATTAATAATCCCTCTCTCTCCTGTGCAGGTCCAGGGCATGTCTTTCATTGCGGCCATCTTACTTCTCAATATGGAGGAAGTCGATGCCTTCATGTGCTTTGCCAACTTGCTCAACAAACCCTGTCAGCTGGCCTTCTTCAGGCTTGACGAAAATGTGGTAAGTAGTAAATGCCATACCTATAGGATGCCTCAACCCTTATGCTGCAGGTGGCTAATTTGGCCAATAAAAAATGATGCAAAAATACCTGAAAAATGACTGAAATCCTGGCACATTGGTACTCATCTGATAGAGTACTCAACAAGAGCTATCCAATGAATACCAAGATGACAAGGTTGAGATAGTTCTCAAAGATCTTTGCGTCCTTGTCCTTTGGACAAAAGTAGCCTCAGCATTGGAAGGCTTCAAGTCCGCGCCCTTCAAGGCAAGTGGGCATTGGTTTTCATTTAATAGGAAATTTTCTAAATTATTAAAAAGTCCTGACTTTAAATCCACTTGTGTTTTACGGCATGTAAGTACTGATTATGATGAAAATGTGTTCAGAAGTTGACACCTTCAGGGTATGTTTGAGATTAGATACTTGAAAGTGTGTTAAGCACTTGCTGCCATACTTCTAGGTAAGCTGCTAACTCATGTGCCCTCTAGTGGAATTTAATACTGGTTTTGATGAAAATGTGTTTAAGTATATAATATCATACCACTAGGGTTAGTGAGTACTGGCTATGATGAAAATGTGTCAAATCTTGAATGTCATACATCTTGGATAATTTAGTATTACTTATAATGCAAATGTGTTATGTACGAAATGGAAAAACTTGAGGGCAAGTTATTACTAATATTGGAAATGTGTTAAGTATTTAATGCCATGCCTAGTGGCAACTTTGAAATCCTCCTGCCCTTAAGGGGTATTTAATGTATAGTCATATTATCTGTATGTATATTATCACTCACAGTCAGTGCTGATATATTATTTATCATGAATTATTTGTACATTTTAGATGAAGTCCTACTTTCAAGCCTTTGAAGAATTCTTCGAAGAAAACTTGCCAAAACTTTATAGCCATTTTGAGAAGCAGAGTTTAACACCAGATCTCTATATCATTGACTGGTAAGTATGAGGGTAATTTCTTAATGAGTTTTGTAGTGGCAATCTATTCCTTTTTAAAACTTTCTCCGGATTTCCAAAATTCTACCCAGACCTCTGAGTAGATTTTTGTAGTGTCAATTTGAATTTCTTTTTAAAACTAACTGCAGTATTTCTAGTATACAATGTAGTGAAATACTTGGTGAAATGACATATAAAATGACATTGAGATAGTCTGATAATTATCATGTTTAAGGGATAATCATTGTGTGCCTCTGATACTTCAGAGTAAGAATGGAAAGTAAACATAATTCAATTATCTATATCCAAAGTCTTTTGCATCATTTATTCAGCAACTTATTCCAGAACAATTCTAAATCTGTTCAAAGTTTACTTTACTTTACTTTACTTTATTGGAGTCTGATAGAAATGGCTTTGCACCCTGCACTGAAATTATATATGAAAAGACTCCATAATTCCTATTTTTCAGGATGCAATGATTTTATTTATCACCTGATTATCTCTGATAGTTAACTTCAATCCATTTCCAAGTTGAAGATGTTTATTCAATTTTTGCATTAGTAGATTGACCTCTGAAGTCTGTAAGTGTCAATAAAAATTTGAATGATGTATGTTCATGTATGTATTTTGTATGATTTTGCAGGATGTTTACGCTGTATAGTAAATCCCTGCCACTAGATGTCGCCAGTAGAGTATGGGACGTATTCTGCCGGGACGGAGAGGAATTCCTCTTCAGGACGGCCTTGGGTGAGTAATATATGGAAATCATCAACAACAATATCAACAATGAGTTGCCATCACCTGAGTGGCATCTGTAAGATACCTGACTATTTCGGGCACATTTCAATCGACTCGTACCTTTTGAACCCAATAAAGACTTGACCACTTATTGATATGTTTATATTAATGAAACATCTTTTTAGAAATATTTGAAGGTAAAATGATAATTGGTACTTTTTTCACATAACCTCTTTGCACCTGATCTATTGAATTCATTTCAAGGGGGGATATATTGATATTTAAAATTTTCTTTATTTTTGTATACATACATTTCCTATCTGTTTAGTCTGTTTTCTTAGAATATTTGTTATATTTCTATTAATAATGCATTGTTTTCTTTTTTATTTCACTTACATTGATATCTTCATTTCTCTATTTCTGCAGGAATTCTCAAGATGTATGAAGAGACACTCATCGATATGGAATTCATTCACTTGGCACAGTTCCTTACCAAACTTCCCGAGGACCTTCCTGCTGACAGACTCTTCAAAAACATAGAATTCATCAAAATGCAAATAGACAAAAAACGCTTCGGCCAGGTTCTCTTAACTAATAAAGAGGCACGGGATACGTGATGTCATATATAGCTGACTTGTGATTGGTTGATAAATCAAGGTGCGTCCTCATGGTTGGAAGAAAAAAATGGCTGCCCCCGCCGCGTGTGGATGTTCTGTGTTTCCGAGGAGGAGATGAATAAGTGAAGGAATAATATACGATTATGTATGCAGCGCCCCTAGTGGAGAGAAAGGAAATCGTCCAAGTGTGGATATCAATGATCATGACTCAAGTCATGAAAATGGCAGTCCAATGAAATTGACAGATGGTACCCTGCTTCCAGAAATTCCAGATTCGTTTCTGTTGCAGTGGATGCTTTTACGAAAATTCATCAATCATGTCATTTTTGCATTAAAGCATGATGCAAATAGTGAATAGCCATTCATGTATTACACACACAAAATCCCTTCTCAGATTTCTAAAAAATATTTATTAAAGTTGTATTAATTTTCTTTTTATTAGATGTCTATCAAAATTTCTAAAAAGAGCTTTATTCCCCTTTTATCTGAATTTCCATGATATACTTTGTAAATATTTCTGTAATCTGGATAATTTCATTTTTATTGGCTACTTAGATTCTGAAAGGTTAAAGGAATGGAGATAAGTGTTGAAAGGGTTGATGGTCTGTTGTCCAGACAGTTGATACTTTAGAAAATTGAAACTAACTTGGAATTGTTCATAAATTTTCTAAATATTTGTTGGATAGTTCTTAATTTAATTCAGTCAACATTTATCTTTCAAATATTTGTTTAAATGTTCTTTGAAAGGTATTACCAATGTAGTCAGTGTGTTTTCAAGATGGTACGAAATGGGTAATGTAATCTGAAAGAATCCATGTGGTAACTAACTGGTGAAGTCTCATTCAAAAGGCTTGTTTTTGGTTTTAAATGGTTTAATAGTATCTACCAATCCGAACCCCTTAGTAACTTATCAAGAGTTCAATGAATGAATTACAATCCTGCCTAGAAAATCTAATGGTTACGTGTGTACTGTGAAACAGGTTAAGTCTGCATAAGTTTATATCTTGTAAAAGATATGTATTTAACTAAATACTTATTTAGTGCAACTCTACATATAGAAAGTTAAACCATATTGTGAAATTATGAAAAATCAAATATATTGCATAATTTTAAAACATGAACATTATTGTTTCGCAGTACTATGATCTCGATATTTAGCTCTGAGCATTTTTAAAGATCTCCAAAGTAATGTAATATTTGAAAAGCACCTGAATTTTTTTTATTTATTAGAAAATTTAACACACTTTATGTGTTCTCTCAAAGAATTTTGAAATGTATTTTTTCAACTTATTGGACACTCGTAGTATGATTGTTATTAACCCATCTCATTCCTCTACTCTTTGATTTCTTGTAAATATAATGAACTGAGTGAGTCAATGAAATGATACCCGCATGCTGAGAGAATGGCTGCTGTAATATAAATCAAATTAAGGATTTAAATAAAATACTGTTGATAAAATATGCAAATTTCAAATATGCTTATGCTAAAAATGAAATGATATTAGAAGTAAAACATACCCCATTATATTAGACGATAAACTAGGAAGTCTTGATTATGTTGGTTGTAAACATGATAATAATGATGATGATGATGATGATAAGGTTGATGATGATGGTGATAAGGTTGATGATGATGATGATGATTAGTACTATGATGATGTGGATGACGAAGACTATGACAAAGACTATGGGAGTATGGCTATGAAGATTATGATGTTGATGAGGACTAGAATGATGAAGACGCCAATGATGATGATGATGATGATGATTTGTACAAATCTTTGATCTTTCTGTCTTGCTGTAATTATGAATTTTTGTTTGTAAATAGCTTGTGAATGATGCCTTTAGAATAGCTTATAAACTCCTACGCCAATGATTTGTATCATAAACACCTGCCTTCCACCCTTTCTGACAATGCCAAGAAAGTCTGATTGCAAATAGTATACCAATAGGTAGAATTCTGGCTACAGAACCAGGAAATCATTTTTGCAAATGAACATCCAAAAATGCCTTAACCTGGTGACTAACTTGTCCAATACAAAATGATGGAAAAACTATAAAAATGACTGAAACCCTGGTATGTGGGTACTCCTATGAGAGTTCTAAGTGAGAGCTATCAAATGAATACCAATATGGCAGGGTTTAGACCTTTTTCAAAAAACTTTGCGTTCTTTTGCTTTTGACGATAGTAGCCTCAGCATTGGAAGGGTTAAATGAAATTACTGTCAAATCTTGTCTTTATAAAGAGAGTGAATGCATTTGTTTCAGAAGGTAAAGGTATTGTGAAGGTGGTAGGACAACCGAGGTGTCCAGTTTGAATATTGCCTACCGGTTCCAACTCCACTGGTTTTCAGAATATGAAGATCAGAACTAGACTCAAACTTGAGCAATTGTGGCATCTTAGAAAGGGTGGCTCATCCAAACGCGGGTGTTTTATTTGAATATTATTATTTTTTTGATAACTTGCATCAGATGCAAATTACATTTAACTCTATCATGTCATATATATATATATATATATATATATATATATATATATATATATATATATATATATATATATATATATATATATATATATATTATTTAGTCACTTATTTTTGTCAGACAAAAAGGGGCATATGAGGAGTGACTTTATGATTGCAATGATGCAGGCGCTGGACATACATTCTAGCATAGCACTTTCAGGGAATCCAAAAAAATGAATCCATCTTGTTTCATAGAGAAATTTCACACCTTTTACCACAGTGTCTGATATTTCAAGTTGCTAATGAAATGAAATGGAGAGCCCGATGTTTCAAAAAGAATTCTTAGTTTTTCCCCACGGTTGTTTAGACTCTTTTCCTGAAGCATATCCATTGCCTACCCCTTATGTTGCATAGGAGAATCTAGAGCCTGACAGGCTGGAAGCAAATGAGTGAGAAGCCTCTTCCCGCAGGCTCAGAAATATAGACTAACAACCCATCTGTTCACTAACTCCCATCGGTGAAATGAGGTGGCCCAAATGAAATCCAGCGTGGCCCACAGGTATAGACTAATTCTCCAGCCCCTTTTCCTCCCCTCCCAACTCCCATGGGTGAAATGAGTTAGAAATTCTCTTCCAGCATGGCCAAAGATATATAGACTCACTCTCCAGCCCCTTTTCCTACCCGTTCCAACAGCAGTCTAATAATGGGGACCAAGGGCTTATTCAGGATTGAATGGGGCGTGCTTTCAGCTAAAATCTAAGAAATAGGGCATTTCTAATGGAATACTTAAACGAAAGTCGTTAATCTGGAAGTTAATGGTTGAAAGCAGGTTGTAAACTTGCATCATCCTCAGTAACTATTAGCGATATCTAGAACCTAGAACCATAGCCTCAATATCAAGCAATTGTGGTGCCACCTGATGGGAATGAGAGCAGTTACTGTGGAACCCTCTAGGTAGCAATAGCAGTTGGATAAACTGCTACACCTTATCCCTATCAATGCTGAGGCCACTTTCATCCAAAGCACAATGATGCAAATGTTTTTGAAAACCATCTAAACCCTGTCATATTGGTATTCATTTGTATTCTTGCTGAGTGCTCTCAGATGAGTACCCGTGTGCCAGGGTGTCAGTCATTTTTCAGTTGTTTTTTTGCATCATTTTGTATTGGCCAAATTAGTCACCAGCAGCATAAGGGTTCAGGGCTTGTCAGTAGTTCACACATGACCCAACAGGTAGCTCCCCTGACTGTGCTGACATGAGTAGTTTCTTTAGAACACCCTAGGTGGCTTCTGTTAGAGTGCTGTCTCCTGGAGGGCATAAATAGTTCATGAAGTGGCCACCAGGAGGCTTCCTTCACACTGATGCCATTAGGAGGGCATGAATCCATGAGGAAAAGCCACCTAGTGGCTCCCTTTGCAGTGCTGTCACCTATAGGACCTGCTAGTAGTATGCATAACCCTCCTGGTTAATAGTGCCCTGTAGTTTGGTGCCACCTGGTGGGTTTAGGCGTAGTTATAATATCACACCTGTAGCTCCACCTGTTGATTATCCCACCAACTAGAATGTGATTGAACAAAAACAATGCAATCTTTCATGTGTGAGTACTCTTTTGTTGATGTTTGTTGTTGACTAGATGAAATGTGTAAATAAACGGAAACATATACATAAAAAAGGTGTTGTTTTTTCATATCATTGAATGGGTGCACATCATGTTGGCGTAAGGATAATGAATTCCATATTCCAAGGTATCGATATCTCCTCCAAACTCACTTTCAATTCCAAAGAACAAGAACAAGGAGATATGATAAAAAGATGTTTTTCAGTTTTTATCCTCAAAATCTAAAACATGTTAGTAAATACAGGGACTTCCAATCTTAAATCTATAAGTCTCATACCTGTCAACTCTACTGATTTGAGCAGTACTCTTCTGATTTCAGACCCCAAAATTGCTGTCTACTGATTGAGCACCTGATTTGAAGTAATCTACTGATTAGCTACTGATTTTGCTGACTTTAAAAAACCCTCCATTTTTTCTCAGCAAGTGGGTCAGTCTGCTCCCTTCTATCCAGTGTGTCTCACCTGACCCAATTAATGTAGTAATTGATTCCTATCAGGAGGTATTCATAGCTAATCAATTTGCCAACGCCTGTGAAATATAATAGCCCACTCCTGAGCTAAACTACTGACCTGACCCCTAGTGGCCAGAATTGGAACTTAACAAAATGATGCGAAAGAGGCCCCAATAGTAAACTGCTTAAAATCTCCTGATTTGGGATGGTTGAATGTTGACAGGTATGAAGTCTATATGTCGCTGGTAAATCGTTATATATATATTCTTTATTGACTGTAATCAAGCTTCAAAAGGTATATATGTCAAAAAACAAAAAGGTTGTGCAAATAACATGAGAATAAACATTAATACATAATATAGCAACAAAAAGGTGCAGTAATAATTGAGCAGGGAACAAAATACAAATATTTACACAGTTGTTCCCTACATGGCTACTCATCAAAAGATTATATTTAATATAAAAAAACATGCCTAAATGCTCTTCTAACTCCCAATAACGATTTCAAGCAAGATGGGATTCACTTGTAGCCACTGTCTTCAACTTTCATTGACTTGGTAAACTAGATGTGTGAAAAATTATGTCAAGAATCTAATATATATATATATATATATATATATATATATATATATATATATATATATATATATATATATATATATATATATATATATATATATATATATATATATAAATAAATATATATATATATATATATATATATATATATATATATATATATATATATATGTATATATATATATATATGTATATATATATATATATGTATATATATATATATATGTATATATACATATATATATATATATATATATATATATATATATATGTGTGTGTTTATATATATATATATATATATATATATATATATATATATATATATATATATATATATATATATATATATTTATATATATATATATGTATATATATATATGTATATATATATATATATATATATATATATATATATATATATATATATATATATATATATATGTATGTATGTATGTATATATGTATATATGTGTATATGTATATATATATGTGTATATGTATATATATATATATATATATATATATATATATATATATATATATATATATATATATATATATATATGTATATATGTATATATATATATATATATATATATATTTATATATATATATATATATATATATATATATATATATATATATATATATATATATATATATATATATATATATATATTGACTTTCAAATGCATGCAAGGATGTGCCCCTCTATACTTGAGGGAACTGTTAGTCAAACAAGCTAATACAAGGACTCTAAGATCAAACACTAAGAACTTATTACAGATACCACTCACTAATCTGAAAAGGTTTGGTGACAGAGCATTCTGTGCCTATGCACCACGCCTTTGGAATGAGCTCCCTGACAACATCAAGGCTGCTGATAGTGTGCAAAACTTCAAGAAACAGCTGAAAACATTGCTATTTCGAAAGGAGTTTAATTGACTATATATGGACCATGACAACTGTCCAATGACTCTAAAGCGCTTTTGAACATTATAGGTGGAAAGGGCGCTATATCAAATATCAATTATTATTATTATTATTAGCCTAATGCATGGGGAATATATGAAACTTCCTCAACCATCCAACTTATTAATATTCTTAATCATAAGCCAAATTCAAAGTAAATCTGTAACTACAACATTGAAGTTCATTAAAACATAGCGACTATATTTTGATGAAATTCAATGTTGCAGTTTCATGACCACAAGGGCGACAAGTGCCCATATCATGACAGTGGTAAATAAAAAAAGTAGATGTACGCATATAGCACACATACTTTCAGGAAATTATTTTTTTGTGTCATACTTTATATATTTCAATTTATACAAAATTCAATATTAAACATTCAGTTAAGGTGAATAATTAATAATCGCAGTTAAATACTGACAGGTGACATTCATTATGAGCATCGGTTCATACGGAAATATTATCATACAATGAATCGAACGCAACCAATGTTATTGTTCTCTGTTCCACTTCGATTGATAAACACTGAAGTAAATTGGAGAAAAGCACCAACCGAAGCCAAGAGACTGCTGTCACAATGTGAGTCAAATTATTGTCTTAATCACGTCTATTTCCCTTTACTAAGGACTATTTTCAGCATTTCTAAAGAATATTCCGTCTGAATGTTTCGAAGGGGTATGATTGATAGCGTATATTTTGCTGATTAGCGTTACATTTATGATAAACTGTACAGTGTAATAATCTTTCCTATTATCGCTCACTGTATACAGTTTTTTGACAGTTGGACACTTATATTTAACATTGCTCCTAACGTATAGGGTTTTGTATTCACATTATTACATCCCAAGAAACATGGGCTTACAACTTCCCAATTCTCTTTATACAAGCTTGAGTAAAAGCACCCAGACCACCACTTTTGAATCCTCACCTGCATCCAGGTATAGATATATGGTTATATTTAATACATGTACTGATGTAGAGTCCCAACTATCAATATCATCATCACCATGCAGTGCATGCACAGGTATTTGTATCCGTATAATGGTCCGAAAATTGGTAAAAATTGTTACTAAAAAAATCAAATGATTATGGGGACGTAGGCCACCCTCCTCTGAAGCCTGATACGAACTTTCAGGTTTATCCGAGCACTGCAAAGCGAGAAAAAAGACTTGAAAGTATATTGCCAGGACTTGTCTAATATATATAACACAAGGAGATCATGTCAAAACGTAAACAAACCACCTAAAATTACTCGCGGAGCCCTCAGAACTGTCAGGGAAACACACACACTTTTTGTATCATGTGTGGTCCTTGACCTATTTAGAAGAAACACTTAGGTGGAAATTTCGCTATTCCACATATTTAGCCTCCAAATTGATCATTATCCGTCAGTGACATCCTCCATGTAATCACTCGTAACGGATGTCAAAATAGCAGATACATTGAAGTCATGTGACACTCCACCCCTGTTTTGATTGGCCCTTGCTTCAATATATCTGCTATTTCGACTTCCGTTACGAGTGATTACATGGAGGATGTCACTGACAGATAATGATCAATTTGGAGGCTAAATATGTGGAATAGCGAAATTTCCACCTAAGTGTTTCTTCTAAATAGGTCAAGGAACACACATGATACAAAAAGTGTGTGTGTTTCCCTGACAGTTCTGAGCCGCGAGTAATTTTAGGTGGTTTGTTTACGTTTTGACATGATCTCGTTGTCCACCTTGTGTTATATATATATTAGACAAGTCCTGGCAATATACTTTCAAGTCTTTTTTCACGCTTTGCAGTGCTCGGATAAACCTGAAAGTTCGTATCAGGCTTCATAGGAGGGTGGCCTACGTCCCCATAATCATTTGATTTTATAGTAACAATTTTTACCAATTTTCGGACCATTATACGGATACAAATACCTGTGCACCATGCATGGCCTTAGCAAGCAGGGCGTCTGGGTTCCTTTTTGGACACCCAAACCCTTAAAAAGAACCCCTCAGGACACCCAATTTTTTAGCGTGGAATTTCTAAAAATCTTAATCTCAAGCTTATAATTGAATTTTTTCATCTCCTTATAATTCCAATGACATTGTTTAATGATATCATGCCTAATTTTGATAAATTTATACATGTTTATGGTTGAAATATGAGTATATTGTGAACGCCCCAAAATTTTACAACAGCCAATTTTAGGCACCCAGTTTCTAAATCCTGGCTAAGACACTGACACCATGTGTCTGCTGAGGTTGTTATTGCAGGAGGGTCTCTTTTCACTTACAACTTTAAACAAGAGCGCATCCAAATTTAATCTGCTGGGGGTTCTTTCTCTCTCTCTCTTTCTAGAGCTACAAGAGGGGAGTCAGTTTTTTGGTTGAACCCTAACTGAGTCTCAGCCTGCAACTGTCCAATAGTTATTATAAGAGTATTAAGTACTGTACTTTTACAAGACCTTTTATTTAAAACAATTTCACCCTTTTGAAAAGGCCCTATAATATGTCACTATGCATTGAAATTCTTGGTCTGTTTATTAGAAATGTGTTAAATATATTTTTAATATGAATTATCTCTACATGAATATGAATACAGAAAATAACTATCAAATGCTTAAAAACTCATGATTTACTATTTATATATCCAAGACTAAAGTATTTCTGTTTATTTGATACTCTAACTTTGTATTTGGGGTACACTTCTACATGATACATTGATAGCCTATTGATTGGAAACTTGCAGTAACAAAGGTAAATGTTTACATGATGTAAAATCATTAAAATGGAATAAATATAGCTATCATGGTTTTGAATAACATTTTAATGGGCATTGTAATTAAATGTTAACCCTTCCAACGTTACACACACATATATGCATTTGTGGTAACATAATCTTGAGAACCATGCCCACATATATGCATGTGAAATAATAAAATTCATTTAAAGAAGAGCTTTGATCACCAACCTGAAAGACTCCCTTCATAGCTCAAAAATTAGGCAATTGCCTGACAGAATATTGTGCTCGATTCAAGGTTCATTTTGATGTAACACATTATGGTGGATTTTATAAGATTGTCAAACATGAACAACCTTGTACTGGATTTGGTCATCCATTACAATTTGGCATCAGATGTTTTTGGAAAAATTACTATTTGGATGTAGGTGAGTAGGTCTAAACTTATCAAGAATGGTAATCCACAGGATTTTAATCTCTTATCAACAATGTGCTAAAATATAACCATGTTTTCATTATGAATCATTTTTTTGGCTCTTCTGGTCTTGAATTATTTCCCGGCTGCCCTATATTTCATAATATTACAGTTGTCTCACATGCTCTTCTATACCTATATGAAACATTTTGTTTCATTATGTTTCTAGGTGCTGACAATTGATGACTTCACATCTAAAATCACTCTCACAAAACCCAAGATGGAACCTGGACCAAGTAAACAGGCAAGGCAGGATACTCTGTACTACCCTGGATATGAGGAAAATGGGCATTACAAGTCATCGTTTATGCCATCAGCTACGTCTCTGCAGGCTCCCCCTGGTGAGGAGGAGAGACACCATAAGATACCTAGCCGTGGAGGTGGAGGTGGAGGACATGAGCAGAGGCAGACCACAATAAACAATCCCTTCGAAGAGCTCTCCCCTCGCGTTCCCCCACACTACTCCATATCATACGCTGGACCACATATCACACAGACCACAAGCGAGGCTCCTCGCGCCTATAGCTACCCAACTCACACATCCTCATCCTCATCCTCTAGTGGAGCTACTAGGGGAGCAGGAGGGGGAGGGGTCATCTACACAGAGCAGCAGTTACATCCCTTCCCTTATGGAACCAGCATAAAACAAGAACCTGCATCCACAGGGGGACATTTCCTAACTGCCGGAGGCTCCAGTGCTCAGTATCAATATCCGGGATTGGACGGAACCGTTATAAAGGAGGAATTTAGGGGACCAAGTGCCAACTCTCTCTGTCTCGAGAACTACCCAGCAGCAAATATGGGCATGGCTCATAAGTATGGGGGAAGCAGCTCGCCAGCGTACTGTATGAACAACTATTCCTCAGGCTCCGATATGGGGATGACTCCACAGTACAGGCACCCCAACACGCCATCCCCTTTGACCAAATACCCCGCTGACCACACCACAAGAATCAAACAGGAATTCATGGTTCTCAGTCGACCGCCATCTTCAGATTTAGCTCAAGGGTCAACCCTTGGGACTCGCCTGGACTATGGTGGCAATCCTGGCACTCCAAACTCTCTCAATGTCTACTCCACTACCGCGGAGGAGAGAACCAATCACAGCTTCACAGCAGCCAGCGCGGCGGCGGCATCTCCTATCACCAAGTACCCCTCAAACTCACCTCACACTCAATCCCCATTAAACAAATACCCTACAGACTTACAGGTCAGCCAAGAGCAACGTTTACAGAACAGCGCACAGTCTCCATTGAACAAGTACCCCCCAGAACTAGGAGTAGGGGGTGCAGGGGTCAGTGGGAATGAACCAGATTTTGTTACCCCGGGCTCCATACCATCTCCTATGAACAAGTACCCCCCAAGTTCCCCCCTTTTTCCTGGAGGGGGAGGGCTAAAGCAAGAGTACCATACCCCTGGCGGGACACCATCCCCCCTCGGCAAACTTTCAGCAGACTCGAGGCCCGCTTCCTTACAACCCCCCGCCCTCATTGAATTCAACCCATCAGACTTCCCAAATATAGCACCATCCCCCAGCGGAGAAAAATTTCCTCCTGACTTTGGAATTGGTCAGGGCTATGTGAAGTCTAACTCCCAGTCGCCGTTGACCCCCTCTTTGACCCCCTCTTTGCCCCCCTCTAGCCTGGTTGTGAAGCAGGAGTATGGGGCGCCCAGCACACCCTCACCCATGGCTGTGCTGTCAGTGTCCAGTGTCAGCGAGGTGCTGCCAGATAATGGGGTGGAGAGAGGGGGCGCTGCACATCATAATCCCTACTCACCAGGGGGCTACTGGTCCCCTACTCCTCCTCTTCCTCCTCATCGCTCTCCTCTTCACCCTCCTCCTCCTCAGTATAGCGCAGCAGCCTCCAGTGGGAGCATGCCAGGTTATTACAGTGATGCTGCAGTTAGACAACAGGGGGCGCCAGAGGCACCTTGTGGGAGCCAGTTGTTGCCAGGCATGGGGGGCTCACAGGGGTATGGGGTGGCGCCACCTGCAGCATTCTCCCTTCAACAGCACCAGCAACTGCAGCGCCACCCCTTTCCAGGTGTTCCACAGCACCAGCTATCGACATTGCACAACCCCCAGCAAGAGAGACTTCCCCCTATGCCATTCGCAATGGAACAGCAATACCAAAACAGCTACAGGCAGCAGCAACAACAACAACAACAACAACTGCAATTACAGGAGCAGCAGTGGGTTGCGGGTGGACCCTACCCGACAGGCCACCCGGGCATCCTACCACCCCACTCAATGGGTATGGGTATTAAGTGTGAACCAAACCAAGCTGGGTATGGGGACGGTGGCTCCCAGTACACCTATGCGGATTACCGTACAGTCCCTAAACACGTGTCCGACTGGCAGTACGCGGTCAGGCAGCAGAAAGCTATGCATTATTACTCGCAGTCTATGCAGGGAAACTTTCCAGGGGGAAGTGGCCACCAGGGGGCACCACCCATGAGAGGAGAAGGCTTCGTTTACGATTTCCACCACAATCCAGCGAGGATGTACCAAACTCCCAAAGGCAGCAATAAAAACCGAGAGTTGGAGGAGGAGGACTTGAATCTGCCTCCGCCTGTGAAGCAATACGTGTCCTGCACCTCCAGCCAGGAGCGACTTGCAGACCGCATCACTGGCGACGATCTCACTCTCGCACAGAAATTCCTACTCATAGAACTCAAGTTATCAGATATCCTCTCGCAGCTCAGGTTTTGTGAGCCTGTGACCCATATTTATAACCCTGTAGACTATGCATTTACGCCCCATAGTGACTATGTACATAGGTATTGTAATGGCAAGAAGAAGGTCATGTTCTTAGGAATGAATCCTGGACCGTTTGGAATGGCACAAACAGGGGTAAGTTCAGTCTAGATAATGTAGAATAGGAAATTAATCCAAGTGGTTTATTCTGCCATTCTTTTCCGAGTGGGGTCAGTTCAGTATAATGGGATGTATTATTCCTGTCATTAGAATATTAACCTTCAATATTCTCAGAAAATCGAAAATCACAAATTTGTTTATTTGCACCTCAAATTAATTTCCTATTTTACAGCAGCTACATGCTACATGAGTTAGACCTCCTTCCTATATGTGTATTATGAGAACTGACAGCAGTTGTCTTGAAATGAAAGATGTAAGTTACCTTCTTATTTAGATCCTGCAACTGAAAGAATAGTGGTCAAGAATATGACTTTGAGCAGTATGGAAAGTGGTGTGGTAATTCACTTTCTTAAATTGCCTTACTTGCCTTGGGTAAGTGTGGTACCAAGTATGTCAGACCCTGTTATGCTTCCACTTGAGATCAATGTCTATTAGATGATCTCAACAGGTAACAAAGCATTTAAACAAGTACAATTAGTAGAGGTGTTGTTTATGATGTAGCTCAATTTATCAGGTATTCGCCTATCATGGAAAAACTACCAATACATCTAGCTTTCAATTATTTGTATGATAATTAAAATATCAATTACCATGTTGATAATATTTATGTACTGTAGAATAGGAAATTAATCCGAGTGTTTTATACTGCCAAACTTTTCAGAGTGGGTTCAGTTCGGTACATAATGAAAGTCGGATGGATAGTTCCTGTCATTAGAATATTAACCTTCAATATTGGCTTTTCGGAATAAAAAAATCTCAGAAAAATTGAAATCACTAATTCGATTAATTTTTCCTTGAATTAGTTTCCTATTCTACAGTATACAGTTCAGTCTTCATTTTTTTGTTTTTGTTGTCATGGTTTTGTTATCTTTCAGGTCCCGTTTGGCGAGATCAATCTTGTGAAGGAATTTCTTGGTGTTACGGGTGAGGTCCATAAGCCAGCTAATGAGCATCCCAAACGTCCCGTGGTGGGGCTAGAGTGTCACCGCTCAGAGGTAGGAAAATACTGAAAAAGCTCAAGAGTGATTTTCATATATTCTTTCAATTACTCACATGTTCTATAGTCAGGCTAGAATGTCATTGATTAGAGGTTGGAATTATACTCATTTAAGAAAATGTATATATTCAAAGTTGACAAATCATGCCTGCAATTTAGAAGCAAAAAGCATCATCACATAAATAGAAACTATGAAAATTGAAACTCTGTTTTGACTT
This sequence comes from Maea johnstoni, assembly GCA_963942565.1. NCBI lineage: Eukaryota > Metazoa > Annelida > Polychaeta > Spionida > Magelonidae > Maea > Maea johnstoni. Next base: position 1,508,234 of record OZ012689.1, on the reverse strand, counting down.
CCTGTACAGCGTAAGACAAATACAGCATTTTGTATAGCATTTCAGGTTCTAATATTTTAGCCCCAGAACAGCTTTAAAAAACAGCTTTAAATTTTGATATTTGTCAAGAATGGTAATCCTTCAAGTTTCTAGTTCCATTCTATTCTCATTGTACAATGAAAAGCCTATTTTGATGTGACATTATATTTAATGAATATATTAAAATAAGTAACTTCCCAAAGTCATATATTTCTGTGGAAGCTTTATTCTCCCCGGTGATAAAGTTGTGATACTGTGACAGGTTTGTTTGTACTGATATTACTATATAATGAATACTACAAATTGTGAAATGTTAACGAGGAATTAATCTTTCCTAAATTTACCTGAATGGTTTCAAGATGGTAAAATCAAAAAACGGTATCTTACACCATTTTTGTTGGTATGTTGTGGCAGACATATGTGGGCCGGGAAAATTAAAACCGGAAATAGAATAGTCATTTTTCGAGAAATAAAAAGTCCTGGGAGATATACCCATTTTATAGTATGATGATATTTGTTACGTTTCAGGTGAGTGGGCGTCGTTTTTGGGGCTACCTGCGGAAGATCTGTGGCAGCTCGCAAGTCTTCTCCACGCACTGCTGCGTGCACAACTACTGCCCCCTGGTGTTCATGGCCAAAACCGGCAAGAACATCACTCCGCCCACGCTGCCCAAGGCGGAGCGGGTGCCGCTGAGCCAGGCCTGCGATAAGGCACTCGTGGACGTCATCCAGCTACTGGGCGTAGAGGTGGTTGTGGGCATCGGGAAGTACGCCCAGGATCGGGCCGCCAAGGTCCTGCAGGAGGCGGGCGTCGAGGGAATACGCGTGGAGGCCATAATGCACCCAAGTCCGGCCAATCCGGCCGCAAACAAAGGCTGGGAGGACATTGTTACCAAACAATTAAACGATCTCGATCTCTTTAGATATCTAATAGATGATAGTCTCATTTAGTACTAGAACTTTGCCTACCGGGTTATCGTATGTAACTTTTTTAGATATTTTTATTTATAGTTTTTATTTATATTTTTAACGAAAGAGAAGGATGTATATATGTATTATATAATTTATTCCTACCTTTTACTTTATATTTTATAAAGATTTACTCTTTACAGGTATGAGACACATAGTGCCTTGTGCGTTTTTCTGCCATAAAATGGAAGTTTTGGAATTTTTTGTTTCACTTTGCGCGCATGTCTTGCCCTGAGGTTTTTGTAGATTCTGGGTTTTTAGTTAAGTTGCTGTAGATTGCATAGAGTAATGCACAGTTGATGCCAATTTTGAAAACTCTCTGGACAGACCTACCTCCAAACGACCTGATTGATGTAAAATCACATGATGAATGCCAATACAAAACTCTGTGGGCTGAGAAAATGTTTTTAGAGGAAGATAGCTTTAAAAAGATTATTCCGAATTTGGTTCTCATTATTTTTTATCAAAGTAAACTATTTTTCAGCATGTACAAAAGACGGGGCATGTATTTTTTGCCCTCTACCTATTTCTAGTAGCGAAGCATGTGTTAAATGCTGTGAACCCTTTGACAGCCAGAGAGTACTTATAATAGAGGTCCGACTAGTTTGAGCATACTTTATTAGCTTGTATGACATTTGAAAAACATTAGGGTTGTTCAACTCTACGAGGGAAATAATTTTCGATCAGAAATTTCTGAGAATGTTGCTGGATGAAGATTCCATATGTGTCCTACTTAACGTATGCTCCGGATGTAAAAAGGGCCAAAAGAACGAACCAGAGTGAACATAAACATGACACTGGTGGGTTTTAGTGTTTTTTTGCAACAAAAATCAGTGAAAAGCCTATTTACTATAAAAGTTGGACAATGCAATTCATTGAGCCCCTTGCACTTTCTTCTCATGAATTATGGGTTTCCTCAGATATTGGTCAGTTGGTGGAAATAAACGTTTGAATAAAGCATACCGTAAATTCTCGGAAATTTAAACCACCCTAGGAATTAGTGCCACTATAATTATTTCACAAAATAATTAACAGGAAGTCATGGCAACCATCGATCTATCGCCAGTTGCCATTTCACAAAATATGGACCTAGCTGTAAATCCTGCTGATACAACATTAAGGTAATTTCAGAAACATGGGTCACCCTGAACCCACAGAAATTGTAATTAATAAAAAGTGTCAAAAATTACTAAGAATTTACGGTATTAGGGTGTTGTGTGTGACTGACATGGTTGAATATTTTGATTATTTATATCTTAGATGCTGCCTACGTAAGGCATAAGTCTTCGACTACCCAAGAACCAGATAACATTGGTCAAAAGCATATTATTAGCCAGCAGGGCATCTGACACCCAAACCCTCAAAAATCTCTCCTCAAGTCATCCATTCTTTGTGAAAAAATTCTTAAAATGTCAATTTAAAGAATTTAATAGCTTGATATTGTACAAGGATGGTATGCCTTATTTCAATAAGTAAATACATGTTTATGGTTGTAATGTATGTGGTTTCCCTTGAAATATAGGACCCGCGAAAATGTTAAAATAGCTAATTTTTGGCACTCAGTCTCTTGATCCTAGCTAAGATCCAGGTTGAGAGTATTCACTTTTAAATGAGAGAGTTAGAAGGGAAAGTACCTTAACCCATTGATACTTAAAATTCCTTCAGAAATTGTTGTCTGGATCAAAGATACTTTTGATGATAACTTCTGAATCGAGCATGATTCTACAATATATTTGAAGGATATTTGTTGATAATGTTTTGATCAGCATTTCTCCTTCAAATATTTTGCCAATTATGCTTTAGCCTGAAAGATTTCATCACTTTTGTCAGGCTGGTTTTGGCCGGTCTGAGCATTAATGGGTTAATTCTTTCAAGCCTAGAGGTCCTTACAAGTGGCATCTGGATGTATCACACTTATGAATACTTATGAGTAAAGCAAGCAAGTGAGAAATACTTGAAGGAGGGTAGTTGGTTGAGTCCTGGCTAATATTTCCTCTTTGAGTATTTTCCAAAATATGCTTTTAACAGGCCCTGTGGAAGTCCTTGAAACTAGTCTTGTTTTAACCCTTTTGCTGCTGGTGGTTACTTTGGCCAATACAAAATTATGCAAAAATCCTGAAAATTGTTGAAACTTGGGCAAATGGGGACTCATCTGAGAGTACTCAGCAAGAGCTCTCCAATGAATACCAACATGATAGGGTTTAGATAATTTTCAAAGATCTTTGCGTCCTTGTGCTTTGGATGAAAATAGCCTCAGCATTGGAAGGGTTAAGTGCAGGCATGAATGTGTTGAGGAACATTTGGCCAGTATTTCACCGCTCTACAGTTTACTTGTAAATAGGGGTGGTCCAGGTTACGAGAATGGTTTCATGCTGGGTTCTTTCCTTTTTTGTTTCTAGCCGTGCATTAAGGGTCATCTTATTTCACTATTCTTTTTATACAAGCAAGGCTTGTTTTTATCTTTATGAATGAGAAATTCATAAAGAATAGTATTATAAGTAAATGGGTACCATTTAGGTTTATAGTTTTACGATTTTGGAAAGTGTTCCCACTATTTTGATCATCTTTTCACATCTGAAGCTTGCATATGGTGCAATGCATCATATGACAATCATTTCAACAAACCAACATTTGGTAAATTTGTGCTGGAATGTGTGTTCCTGAAGATTTTTTTGACTTTGCCACTTCAAATATTTCTTTTAAATATTAAGCAAATTTACAAGTTATATGCAGTTGTCAGGCTATGCGCTCAGTTGAGATGCAAAAGGGTTGAACTTTGTCATAAACGTGGCCCAATTCATCGGGACTGCAAACATGGTCTGTCTGTCAACTTGAGCATAAATCTTGAATTACTCATTTTCAAGACATTTGAACAATTATTAAGGAGGTTTATTTTCATTCAACAGCTTTCTCCTTCAGTCAAATATGCTTCAAAATGTTGCTGCGTAATCAGAATACCGGTATTTGTAATGTGTGACCATCTGTGCATTATAGATATTAAAGTGTAACTCCACCTTCAAAATTAAAAAAGATATGTTGTAGAGCTCAATCTTACCTTTCATAGGATACCTTGATTACAATTGTACTCAGCAGATAAACTGAGATAATACCATTTAAAGGTAACTTTATGGGGGCTGCCATGTTTGCACAGAGGGAACCTAATCAGTGATGTTAATTAGATGCGTGTGATGTAATGCTGTGACTTCCTGTGGGAGTGAGGGAGCTTAGGGGCTAGCTCTAGTGGCCAGGGTCTGACACTAAGATTCCAGGCAAGGGGCCGAAAAATGACTTCTAACAAAAATTATTGCCCAATAATAGGATTTCTGGTTATCATACTACTATTTTGGGCCCCTAGTTTGAAAAATCTTGAAGCCCACAGTAAAATCTAGGGGCATATGCCCCTTGGATAGTTGAACCCTAAGACTGTGGAGAGCTCAAAACCTGAGCACAAAGATGGTGAATTATCAAGATGGTGAAGTTCTGAATGCCAGAAAATGATGTACACTGACTTCCCCTTCCAACTATTTTCAGAAAAAAGGGAGTGTATGAGTAATCAGAAGAATACACTAATAATTATTAGTTTTCTGTCATACAATAACATTCAAAATGTGTTATATTTGCTGTACTTCTCAGTAAATTGTAGGCAATAGTTAAGAAGTAATATATAGCATTTATGAATAATAACTAAAACATCATCACAATATAATTGGAAGATGGTTTATTGACCATCTGGTTTCACAATTGTACTTCATATACTTGTGTCTTCCTAGCAGTAACTGGTCTGAATGCAATTTGAAATAATTGGGTCCAGAGGATGTGTATTGCAGTTAACCTCCTGTGTAAAGCATGGGATTAGAGCAGCCACAACTCCTTTGAGATTAATGTGTATTGCAGTCAATTCCTGAGCAGCTGACATACTGGCAATACACACACAGCTAACTAATTGTAAACTTCCTTTCATCACAAGATAACAGTGTCAGGACATTGTAAGGGTACTAAATGCCAGGCTATTTTGTAAATTGGTAGAATTTCTTGAGCCCGAAAGCTCATCCGTAACCCCTTTACTATAGGTCTCTCTTCCCTCACTGCTTTTGCCTCACAGAACCTGGTATACCTCTAGCAAATGTAACTTACACCATATAGGTATACACTGAGACACAGTGTCTCTGTTTGCTGAGTCTGATACACCACTTTCCTCTTTGCAAGTCATTTACTAATGAGAGAATGTGTTAGTGTGTTCAGTTCTGAATGGCCCTCAGCCTGGCAGCTCAGCCTGCATGTAGCAGCGTGATGTCACTTCCTGTTTCTGATAAGCTCCAAGATGGTGCCTCCATGAACCAGCTGAGGCAGTAAATTTGCTGTATTTCTCAAGATACAAACTTAAATATCTCAGTCAATTTGCGGAGTACAATTGTAATCAAGGTGTCCTGAGAAAGGTGACACTGAGCTCTAAAACATATCTTTTTTCATTTTGAAGGTGAACTTACACTTTAAAGAGCTAACTTTTTCAGATGTTTTAATTAATCCATCTTTACAGCATATACATGTTTTAAATGCAGGGGGCATACACTATAAGGCTATTTAGTGAACAATTTTTTGATAAATGATATGGTTGATATTAACTTTTCTACAACTGTTAAAAATTTTATTCAAAATATTTTTCAATTTGCTTTTGTTATTCGTACCTTTTTGGCTTGCTCTAAATGGCAATATCTATTGACAATCTTTTAATTGCATTTACTTATGGTTATTTATACAATTGAAAATTTGTTCAAAACATCTTTCAATTTCTATTTGTTTATAAAAACGTTCTTGAATTGTTCTAAACAATTTTCCCCTGTTATTTATCTTTATGGAAACAATTATTCTGTCGCCATATTTTTGCTACTATAACGCAAAGAAATTTTTGCATTATTTATCATTTTCTGTATTTTGCCTATGGCTGTCTACTTAAGATGATTATGATCAAGTAGTGGTCCTCCCGTCTAGCTCTTCATCTTCACAGAAAATTACCTCAACATCCTAATGTAGAGCCAAACCTGCTAGGTGGACCACCTACCTACTAGCCCTTATGCTGCTGGTGTCTAATTTGGCCAAAACAAAATGATGCAAAAAGCCTGGAAAATGACTAAAACCCTAGCACATGGGTATTCATCTGAGAGTACTCAGCAAGAGCTATCCAATGAATACCAACATGACAGGGTTTAGATGGTTTTCATAAATTTTTGCATTCTTGTGCTTTGGCTGAAAGTAGCCTCAGCATTGGAAGGGCTAACTCTTCCAATGCTGAGGCTACTTTCATACAAAGCACAATGACGCAAAGATTTTGAAAACTATTTGAACCCCGTCTTGTTGGTATTCATCGAAAAGCTCATACTGAGTACTGTCGGATGAGTGACCATGTGCCAGGGTTTCAGTCATTTTTCAGGGTTTTTGCATCATTTTGTATTGGCGAAATTAGCCACGAGCAGCATCAGGGTTATCGAGCAGCATCATCTGTCCTTCTTTTGAGGTTAGACACTAAACATAAACCTTGGCATTCCTTTTGTAATGACAGGTATTATTTACAATCAAGAAGTACCATGAAATGAATTTCTATCATTTGGATCTTTATGTTTGTTAGAGATAACTCGCCATTATTACTGGACCTGAATGTAAATGGTAGCAACTTTGTTTTTGATTTTTGTTATTTTAGGAGTGAGTGGGTTGAGATTAAAATCTGTTTGAGATTATGGAAACATTCTCTTTTGTTAGGAAAGCAGTAATTGTATATTGGCTGTAAGCCTCATTGCACTTTTAGCTGCTGCTTCTTTGCACTTACACTATGTGGGATTAGTACCAAACTTTTTTTTTTATTTGAAATGATTTACTTGATTAAAGACCTTTTAAATAAACAGCGTTTTTAGTTATTGTAATTAAAGTGTTTGAAAATACCATTTGTTCTTAAACACCATACACCTTTTTCAAATACTACCAGTTAATAAGAAAATGATATAAGGCCACTCCAATTTATTTACTTGTCTTACGTGCTCAGGAGGTAGGAAATGAGCCATTTTGGAATTTAAAAAAAAGTTGAAAAATCAGACTTTTTTATTATTATTTTTTTTTTAGAGTGTCGACTAGGACTGGTAGCGATATGTTTCTACCAGCCTATTCTCAACTTAATCAAATCAATCAATTAATAAATCCCTGTAACCTAAAGGGTGGGAGATATACATCCTCAGGTCTGAGGCTCTACTACAGCAATGATAGCTTCCTGTAGTTGATTGAATCACCCTTACAAAGAATCTTCTTAAAACTTGCACTTTTTTTTTTTTGGAGTCTGACAGAAAATTTCAAAACCACTTTCGTCCGTAAGACACCAAAGGTAACTTTTTTTTTCATTTTTTTTGGAGTCTGACAGGATTTTTTTCGTAAGACAAGTAATTAAATTGGAGATGGCTAGACCAAGTTGTAGTCTCTTGTCCTCCCGGCTGGAGGCAGCTTGTTTCAAGTGGGCTGCGGCTGTAAAAATAAATGGATGGGTCCAACATACAACTTCGACCCTAATTTCGTCTTGGAGAATATAATCATGCAGTGCAACTCGCCCCAAGTACGAATGTCAATCCACCGGATAAGCAATCAACAGGTCTCCCTGAACAACCTGGCTGCGGGGAATACTAGTAGCCCAAAAGTTGCATTCTGTCCATCTTTGTGCGCACATTTCTCTGTAATTTAAACGATACGAGAGCCTCCTAGTGACGTCACACTGGGATAGCCAGGTATTCACTAAAGCCCATATATGGTAATTGGTCTATTGCTACCTATCCATTGTTTTATTCATCTAAGCCTTAAAGGGAAACTTAAGCCTTGCATACATATTAGCTTATATGAAAGTAATACACTTCAAGATTAAGATGCTATCCTCCTTTTCCTCTCAGTGATCCCATGAGGGGAGAATTTTGTGTATTGCTAATGTTAAAATCATATGCATCAATTGCCTGTACAAAAAGACCGGTTAGCAGAGTTAGTTATCATATTGATGCACATACTAGATCTAGTATTGTTTTTATGGTCTGAACATAGAACTGCATGCTTCAGGACAGGTGGATTTACAAGTTTCCGTGATGTTAGCCACTGTTTTGTCTGACTTTACCAACAGGAAATATATGGAAACTAACTCTACTACACTGTCTTTTTGTACAGCCAATTGCTGAACATGACTTTAACATTTTCCAGTTTGATACAAGTTTTAATGCAAATTTCGAAGAGAGTTCTTGTGAAGAGCACTGCAGTATATGAGAGCGGGGGCAGGAAGTGGCAATGCCGCTC
>OZ012689.1:1487436-1494936 GCA_963942565.1 Maea johnstoni | reverse complement strand
CAGAAAACATACTGAAATTTTTGATTCCTATCTAAAACAATTTTTCATTATGTAATGCTTCTGGAAAGATCTGCTAAAGTCAAAGCTGTTGAAATCAAAATCGGTGTTCGCACAGCATTTGGCTACCGCTGTGTCTAGCACGTGACTGAAACACCCTTTTTACTTTGGTTCAAGAATACATTAAGCGAACTGTTTCTTGGCGCATCCTCAACATACAGTGGCACATCTCTCCACTCAATAAACTTTTTAATCGTATTTGAAATGTGATGATAATCAAGAAAATTTGTTGATACCCCATGTGTTTCCATAAATGTGTCCATGGGCAATATAACGTTCATGGTTCCCAGGAAATCAGCAACTGTTAAGACACCTTTTTTAAACCTCTGTCTGTTAATGGGGATAGAAAAAACCGGATTTAACCAAATAGGTGTGTCTTTAATAAAGTTTTTTCCCCATTACTGCTTCTGTTTGCCATAGTACAGATAGACTTTCCATGACATCTAACCAAAATTTGTTTGACTTTGTTTCTTCAAGTTTGTCCAAGATATCAGGTCAATAAGTAAAAACTTCCCATAGTTCGAAATCATTGGGAAAGACAGTCCACTTACTATTTGAACCTAAGTATCTTTTCAACCAGCTGAGTTTTAGAGATTTGTCAAATAGGGGGAGGTTATGCAATTTCAAAGCCCCGTGGTGAATCTCACCTTCTAAAATTTCTTTCCTCCATTTAGGAGGCTTGCCGCACCATAAAAACTTTTAAAAGGCATTATTCAAATCATTAAAACAAGAAAGACTCAGGCTTGGAAGAGATAGCAACATATGCGTGATCTTGGAAATTAGCAGAGATTTAATGATTGTTACTTTCCCATAAGGGGTCAGATTCCTAGTGCTCCAAATTCGAATTACCTGTTGAATTTCACCTAGTTTCCTTTGAATATTTAAATGTGTAATTTCGCTTAATTTGTTCATGTCGTAATGGATTCCCAAGATCTCAAAATTATTGGACCAATTCAGACCAAACTTGCCCTGATAGGGTATGTTGCTACCTCTTATTGCACCGAGCTTTACAACCTTAGTTTTTTCCTTGTTAATGTCAAGGCCTACTTCATTGAACTTGGTTTGCATTAAGTCTTTAGTTTCCTCTTAGGACATAGTTTGTTTTAGAAAAAAAGACATTTAATTTCTTTAGGGTTAGTTATAACCTTTTGATCATTTATTTTTACTTTTAGACTCAGCTTTTGTTCTTTTCAAACTTGAAGAAGTTCATCCTATAAATTCTCTAATTTAGTAAGAGTGTTGTCATTGTATGCGCTCAGAATAGCTTCCTCCTCTTTAATCAAAATTTTTTTTATTAACGATATAACAGTATGAATGTCATTTGACTGTGGGTGTTACTAAATCTAATAAATTGATGTTTTTCTGATACACATCTGCAACCCAATGTTGCCCTGAGAATGCATTCATACTGTATTAGACAAATTCCTTTGTAACGCTTTGATATGTTATTGAGAGAAATATGTGAATGTATATTTTAGATATCCGTCTAGGACCCAATGTCGCCTTAGGGAAGCTCGCATACCAGACTTGCTTGGGGGACAGTGGAGGAGTGGAGGTGCCCAGATGGCGAGCAGCCAGTGCCGTAGATGGGTGTCTCCGCACTATAAGTCATACGTGTGCTTCACCTAGACCTTGGTGGTATGTCGACCTAGGAACCAACATGTGGATACATTCTGTGAAAGTGCTGAATTCAGGAAATTATCGCTGCAACAAGTGTTGGGCCTTTAAACAGACTAAAGCCATTTGAGGTAGGCTAGGGACTGGTCCGGTATTTCTCTGTAGGGGATTCGTCCTGTGTGAGAGGGGGTCATTTCAACAGATGATGGCTCTTCTTATGATTTCCAAACATATCTCTCTCTCTCTCTCTCTCTCTCTCTCTCTCTCTCTCTCTCTCTCTCTCTCCTTTGGTTGTAAGCAATGCTTATGGAGAGTGATCATTCTAGATACTTTGTAGATAGTTCAGGGAGGGTTCATCGAACCCCTTTAACCAACTCTGTAACAGTTAAGGAAAACTAAAAGAAGGGACAAAAGATCCCTGCAGGTCATTTCATCTGCCTGGTTGCCACTGTGTGGGGCTAACCCATTCATGCCAGCAGATTTGCTCCTAGACTTATGATATTCTTGGAAATAAGATAGAATGAGATAAGATTTGTGCAATAGGCTCTGGGCAGCATAAGTCCTCCAAATATTTCCCCCAAGAAATGATATGGTCAAAGTATTGATAAATATATCTTAATATTTTGGCCTATGCAGGACTTATTTGGTTAAAACGTTCTTCAATATTCAGGAATCATGTCCACATATTTGTGCTATTATGCAGGTAAAATGATTTTTTATTTGCAAAGGATATAATTACTCAAGATATATGTATGTACGAATGTTATCATTTAAACGAGTACTTAACAAGAGGAGGCGATGCAAGAAGTTTATGTTACTGGAAGGCCTCTTGGGGTAAATGGTTAATGCATGAGACAGGATATTGTCTGAGGATGATTGATGTTGTGCTAGTGTTAGGCAACTTGTCGGTTGAATGCTCCGGCCGCAGGTCCAGTATTCATTAAGAAAGTATGTAATTAGAGAGGTAAAATGATGAAGGGCGTGCGATTAATAATGAACAAATGAGTGTTTAAAGGCACATCTACACATAAAAGTCATTTAGTGCCATAAGATATCAGCAAAAAGTGGTCCTTTGTCACTGCAAATCTGCAAATCTAGACAAGATAGGTCCCAGGATAACCGAAGCCATTTGCATGTTATCATGAAATAGTTGACAAGATGATAATAAGGTAATAGATTGGCATATATGCCCAAACAAAGCTGACAAGAATTATGTAAGGTAGAAGTCGGGTCATGATTATCGTGCATAACTAGTTAGCATATATGTGATAGATAGACCCCAAGGAAGCTGGGGTGTATGTGATATACCCGAGGTGTTACGAGGCGGAGCCGAGTAAACCCAAGGGTATTACATACACCACAGCTTCCAAGGGATCTATGTAGCTTATACTACAGTTGACTGCCTTCCACCAACCACAGGTCGAGAAAGGCGAGGCAGAGCACTCATTTTCTTGGGTAACACCTTAGGGTTAAGGCAGCTTAGAGAACAAAGGCTTGAAAAGTGTGGGTTATGTCCTATAATCCTACACTTTTCGAGACCTCTGATTGGTGGAAGGCAAGCAACTGTGGTACAAATTGATTTTAGACAATATGTTGTCAGTGGAGGTGCCTATAAGGAAGCCTGGTCCAGAGTAAGGGCAGATGGGATTAGAGAGATATGTGAGAAAACGAGAGCAGCCAGGGAAGCCGGGGAGGTATGAAAAAGGCGACGAGAGGGCAGGAACAGTCCAGCACCCCATAATCCTGTACAAACGTTGTAGCGATAAAAGTGCTAAACAGAGGCCCTCAAGACTTGCAGAGATATACACAACTACCCTAGCAGATACAACAATAGAGCTCCATTATAGCCATTTAGTTCTTAAGGTCTTACTACACTTTTAGAAATATCCTGAACATTTGCATGAGAAAAGAAGAAAGCTCAATGATCTCCAATACAACGTTTTATATGAGGTCATCGACTTAGACCTCTATTCAAAGATTTTGGAAAAAAATTAATGTGATTTATGTCATAAAAATCTCATTCTCCAAAACTGGCTTCTTTCTTTGCTTAATCTATCCCTTCAGAGATACTGTTCAGCCATATTGAATTTTTCTTTTTGCTGCTATATGAGAATTATGGGGTAAAATCAAAGAAATTTCATAAATAAGCATTTAACCCTAAATTGGTAGGTCAGAATTGCCTTAAGGGGGCTCGGGACCTTCGTTCTTTAAGTGTGACTTTCATGTAAAGAATGACCAATATCTTGGTCTATGTACAAGAAAACCCCAATAAACTATATATTTTATGAAAGCTGCGATTCTGGAGAGGTCGAATATTCTAAACTTATCTTGTGACATCTTCACAATTTCCCCAGGGTGGGGCCGAAAGACATACATGTGGATTTCTAGTGTTATTGCAAACAGCCTCCTGGCTTCATAAAAAGTGTAAGACAGTTGGTATTTATACTATTGATAGAAAACATATTAAGGCATGGGTAATTTTTTTAATTTTTTTAATTTTTGTTCCGAATGGAATTAAGAGCAAGTTAAAGTCATGATCAATATTTTTTTCTAGAATTTCACTTTCCTTCATTTTTGAAGTCTGATTAAGAAATAACTAGAACAGATATAAAGAAAATGAAAAACTTATCCGTGCGCAAGGATGTTTTTTTTTCATTGTGTAGAAAAATTTCAGCTCTCTGGGATCAATATTGAATGAATGAGGTTGTTTCAAAAATGAGAAGTATGGTGATTTCAGAAAGCTGTCTAAAGCTCAAGACAAAGTGAACCATACATTTATACATTCTAAAATGACTTTATGCTCCATTATAAAACTTAAGGGGTTAATTTGGAATAAGAATACTATTTGTTTGCATTGGTAGAATGGTTTGAATATTAAATAGTATACTGGGTACTTCAATTACAGGAATAAAAAGGGATTTTTAGAGAAGATTCTGAGCTTTCTGAAAGGAGGCTGGCACCCCCTGGTGAGTGCTCCTCCCCCAGCTGATAAGGAAAGATAACAAGCTATTAGTGACTACTAATTGCAAATTGGCTGTCTGGAAGTGAATCCATTCAATTTCAAGTACTATGAAGTGCAATTGTAAGATAGGTTAATTTCACTTCTACCATTTGTATAGCAATTAGGATTGAAAAAGAAATTTCAAGGAGAGTTGTTCACTAGGTACTGATCTACATTTCTTCAAATATTTTTCTAGATATAGCTCTAACCATATAAATAAATGAATATAAAAATCATGATATACCAACTATGTAAATAACTTTAGAAATAAGGATAAATTTACAAAAAAATTGGAGAAGAGTTATTGGCTAGGTACTCATCTACATTTCCTCCTCAAATATTTTTCTAAATATAGCTCTAATCATATGAATAATTGAATAAGACTAGAATAGAGTAATTATGAAATAACTTTGGGAATAAGGTATTAAAATTGATAAAAAAATCATGGAGAGTTGTTCACTAGGTACTGATCTACATTTCCTCTTCAAATATTTTTCTAGATATAGCTCTAACCATATAAATAAATGAATATGAAAATCATGATATACTAACTATGTAAATAACTTCAGAAATAAGGATAAATTTACAAAAAAATTGGAGAAGAGTTGTTGGCTAGGTACTCATCTACATTTCTTCTTCAAATATTTTTCTAAATATAGCTCTAATCATATGAATAATTGAATAAGACTAAAATAGAGAAATTATGAAATAACTTTGGGAATAAGGGTAAATTGACAAAAACAATTCAAGGCGAGGTGTTCACTATGTACAGCTCTAACCATATAAATAAATGAATATGAAAATCATGAAAATTAGCTCTGATCACTGAGATAAAACCAAAATAGGGAAGGTGATTTGGGAAGACACAGGCATTTAGGGTTTAATTAGGTTTTCCCTGCATTGGTTTTATCTGACAAAAAGATATATGGAATAGATACCTCATGCTTCTTGAAACTTTTGGGGGTAACTGGAGGAGGTAGATCCATAGCTGCACTGAACTTTTGAAGCGCATTATGTCCATTTCAACATAGGCGTCCTGCTAGAACTGATTGTCTGTTTATAGCATAAAATCGTCCATTTTTGTCACTACTAGGAAAGTCTGTTCTCTTTCCATCACAATCCTCATTTGAGCATCTCCAAAAAGGGCAGAACGAAGTCCTTGTCGCCTTCTACTGTCTTGCCATAGTTTTAACTTTCCATCAAGGCAGTATGCACACACTGCAGCTTCTTGAAGGCTGTCTTCAAGTTCTTGTGAATGTAGGATATGTCTTCCTGTTACCCTTTCTTCACAGGAATCTGTCTCATCTTCTGAGTCATGATCAGTGTCTCTTTCCTCAAAATCTGCATCTCCAATTGCTATGCCACTGTCATCTGAACCAGTACTCAGTAGTCTAAGCTTTCTATAACTGGCACTATGAATGGTTGGTGATTCCTCAGATTCCTCTATTGTATCCACATCTTCTGGTACAGAAGATGTTTTTGCCCATTCAAATGACCCCTTCCTCTTTCTCTTCCTTATGCGGCTACTTCCCATTGTAAGGAAACATTCATACTCTGCACTGTTCTGAGCTCAGCATCCGAATGCGGCAGGCCCAAGACCATTTTCATAAACAATAGGCGGCATGTGCCGAATTACAAATAGAAGTCGCTCTTTGATTAAATCTCTCTCTGACCTCTCGCAAACTCGGCAAGATGGTGGTGACCATTTGATAAACAAACCCTCTCAAGAAATCTTTGGACTACCGTTCCGTTAAAAGTGATTTTACCGACACACGAAGTTAGCGGCACACATTGCTAGCTCATATTAGTCATCCTAGTGCAGTCAAGTATGAGATAAATTTGACACCGACGGAGAAATTTGGGAAAGTTTGAAAATAACATTGCAGCATATAGGACCGTGTGTCGATGTTCATACCATATAGTCAATAGCAAAAACTTATAAATATCAGGGTATGGACATCGCTGTCGGTTAGAAATTCTCTAAACAGGAGCCACCCTCAATCTTAGTCAGGTTTTTATCGCTAAGAGACAGGCAGGAAATTTGGGAAAGGAGAGATCAGCTGAATAAAAACCGGTCAAACAAGCTATTTGTAAATGAGGATTTCCCTCAAGAGGTCGAGAGAAAAAGAGCATTACTCTGCCCATACCTGAAGGCTGCCTATGCTAATAATAGAAAGGCAACCATGTCCGGCGATACACTAGTCGTTGACAGCGAGCGGTATACAGTTGATACCCTGCACCAACTCCCTGAGGACATTAGGCCGGAAAAAACGGTAGTAAAAACGAAAGGGAACGTAACCGCTTTCTTTCGCTCAGATGCGTTCTGATCAAACTTTCACCCGTCGAACTTTAAGGTAGAAAACACATCATACTGCTGCGTTGAATAATTTTATATGTCTAAAAAGGCAGAAAGATTCGATGACGCTCTTTCCAAAAACAAAATCATGAGCACAAACAACCCCAGAGAAATCAACTATCTAGCCAAGTCAATTTCAAACTTCAATCAAGATAGTTGGAATGAAATTGCCACTGAGGTCATGACAACAGCAGTCAATGCCAATTTTGAACAAAACACAAAGCTTAAAAACCTGCTCTTAGGAACAGGGAACACGATCTTTGTTGAAGCTTCCCCAAAAGACAAAATATGGGGAGTAGGAATTGCAATGAACGACGAAAGAGTATTTGACCAGAAAAACTGGCAGGGAGCGAACAAACTCGGCAAAGTCCTTATGGCATGCCGAGACAGAATTAAAAACTCTTAAACTCATTACCAAAACTAATAATGAATGACTCGCTATTTTTTTGAGCCAAGACATCCGACAAAA